>JAHIAM010003218.1:0-82324 GCA_021605205.1 Aegilops longissima
TTTGAATTTGGAGAAGTTCCTCGGTGTCATCTTGACAACATTTTTCTTCGAGAACTTCTCCTTCTGTATTGAGCCTTTTGATTTCCCTCGCCTTCTCAAACTTCCATTTTTCTTGATGATGAAGTGAGTCACGCATGACTTTGACCAGGTGTCGATGAAGATCGGGCAGAGGGTATTGGGATCATTATGCCGAGATCAATAAAGTCGAGGACTTTCTTGGATCCAAGAGCGATGGCACAGATGTACCTTTGGCTCTAACGGCCTTCACTTGACGGTCTCGATGATTTCTTCAAGTTCTTCATCGATGCCTCATCATCGATGGTACATGAAATACAACTTGTTTCATCCTTGGACTAGGCCGTGGACCTCGTCCAAATTGTTGCTTTGGTCTTGGTGAGCCGGGCGGATGAGGAAATTGGAGCAGCCGAGAACTTGCGAAATGCTCGAGGCAATTGAAAACCAGTGGTCCTTTGACAAGTAGCAGTGCACAGAACCGAAGGTTTTGACGGAGCTGTTGAGGACTTTGGTGGAAAGGCAGCAGTGTGAGGAAATTGCTTGGAAGGTGTCATTGAGGAACTTGGCCGTGAGGGCACAGATGATGAAGCACTTGGCTTATGAGCAGGCTTCTTTGCATTGATTTCCTCGGTTTGACCGAGACCTCGATGGTGATAGCAGCAGCAGAATCCTCATTGAATTTCTTCACGCTTCCTTTGCTTGCTTTGCCAATTTTGCTTGGCGTTTAGCCCATTCATCAGGAAAGTCCTCACCGCGTTTGATGCTAGTGGGATCAGCTATTTGGCCAGGTGCCAAAGGAGCTCTTGGGCATGGAGGATTTAAAGCGAATTTCGTCATGTACTTAGGAGTTACATATCTGTATTCCTTCCATTCCCGTGCCCACCTCCGTTCAATTTTCTGAATACGCACCTTGCGTTGATTTTTGCTTTCTTCATCCGGAGTGCAATAGTCAGCATATATTTCCTCAGGGATTTCAAACGCTGTCATAACCTCAGGTTTCTTTCCTCCCTTCTGCGGCTTCTTACCGTCTGCCATTTTCTTCAGGTGAGGAAATTGAACGATTGAGTTCTCTGAAGAAGTGTGCAGTTTTTCTTCGAGGAACGCTGCAAATGAGTTAAGTTGATGAGAACCTAGGGATTCAGCAGCGGACATTTGTACCTGTGAACAGAGTATAGGTGCGAGGAATTTGGAGAGGTCATATGCGTTCTTAGAAGGTTTTTCAAAAAGAACAAGTTTTGAGGATTTTGACCAGATGAGCCTTGAAGAATTTCACTAAGCGTTCTTTGTCTTAGGTTCCAGAGTTGTATAGATCGAGGATCCACACAATTGAGGAATCTTGAAGAAAATCATTGCTTAGAGAAACGAATCAAGAGATTTGAGGTGTTCATATGTGTGAGGATTTGAAGAATAAACACCTTTGAAGAATTTGAAGAAGATTTGAGAATCAAAGCGAGTAATAAAAGTAACTTTTAATTTACCCGAAGTGAAGAACACGACGAACTGAGATGAACAATTGGGAAGTTCGTCCATTCAGATCTTCCACGCCCTAACTTGGCAGAGGAAATCAGCTACGGCGACGGCGGAGTGAAGATTTTCCACGGTCGGCGTGAGTACATCGGCGAAGAGGTCAAGGCAGTGAAGCTTTTCCTCACCGGCGACGATGGAGTAGCGGCGGCGCTAGGGTTTTGAGGAGCTCGAGCGGGAGAGAGGAGTCGAGCAGAGTAAAAGAGTGAGGAAGGGGGAGAGGGGTATTTATAGACACGGTGAAAAACGGATCGTCCGAAGATTTAGGACGAGCGTGCCCCTGACCGCTTCCCTTCTCACGACATGTGTCACCCACGTACTGTGTAGTGGAGATCATGTACGATCGTGGGTGAATATAATAATGCATCGTGGGATGCGGAACGGTTTGAGCGGTAAAAGCGAAGGTTTGAATAAGATTTGTTTTAAAAGTTCTGTTGCAATTTCTTCAGCTGTCAAGGACATAGTGAAGATTTTGAACGAGTTTCAAAGTAGAACGCACATGAAGAATTTGTGAATAGATTGGGTTGAGTATAGCATAGAGGGGAAGGGTCCGATCACATTCACTTAGCAGAAAAAGCGACTTGAAGAAATAGCCATAAGTGAATGCTGTAGAGGACATAAACTCATATATATATATATATAGCCAATGAAGAAAAACGACGAAAATAGTGAAGATTTTGCAAAGTTGAAGAATTTGAAAAACTGAAGAATTTCAAAACTGAGGAAAAACTCGAATTGAAGATTTTCAACTTTGGTGGTGGCGTGTCCCATCAGATAAGAATGATGATTTCAGACACCGCGTACAATTGTCGAGGGTTCGAGAATCAAATTCTTCATTAATTTCTTCACACTTAGAGTGTTATTCTTCATTGATTGAAGAAAAACGTTTCTTCATGTGTTGCACATCTAAGTCATCAATTTTGCATAAGTGTTAGGATGTGTGCCTTTTCAAAGAACATTCGAAGATTCTAAGATATTTAGCTCACACCGCAACTTGCTAAATTTCTTCTCATCCAAGGGCTTAGTGAAGATATCAGCTAGCTGTTCTTCAGTCTTCACGTGCTCGATGGAGATGTCGCCCTTCAACACATGATCACGAAGAAAATGATGACGAATTTGAATGTGCTTTGTCTTCGAGTGCTGAACTGGGTTGTGAGCAATCTTGATGGCACTCTCATTGTCACAATAGAGAGGCACATTCTTCACGTTGATGCCGTAGTCCTTGAGGGTTTGCTTCATCCATAGTAATTGAGCACAACACGAGCCAGCAGCAATGTATTCAGCTTCCGCAGTGGACAGTGATACGCAGTTCTGTTTCTTCGAGGACCAATAGACCAAAGATCGTCCGAGGAAATGACAGTACCAGATGTTGACTTGCGGTCCACACGATCACCAGCATAGTCGAGTCGAATATCCAATGAGATCAAAAGTAGAGCCCTTGGGGTACCATAATCCTAGTGTTGGTGTGTGAGCTAGATATCAAGAATATGCTTCACAGCCTTATGGTGTGATTCCTTGGTGTAGCTTGAAATCGGGCACACATGCAAACACTAAGCATTATATCTGGCCTAGATGCACATAAGTACAATAAAGAACCAATCATGGAGCGGTATACCTTGTGATCAAGTCAATACCATTTTCATCGAGGCATAGATGGCCATTTGTGGGCATAGGAATTTTGACACCTTTGCAATCTTGCATGCGAATTTCTTCAGGACATCTTTGAGGTATTTCTCTGAGATATGAATATGCCATTGTGTTGTTGGCGAATTTGAAGACCTAAGAAGAATTTCAACTCTTCCATCATAGACATTTGATATTCTTCACTCATCATATAGGCAAATTCATCACTATAACGTTGGTCAAGACAGCCAAAGATAATATCATCAACATATATTTGGCACACAAAAGTTCACCATCATAAGATTTAGTAAAGAGAGTAGGGTCGAGTGAACGGGTGTGAAGCCATTCTTCATGAAGAATTCCTTCAATGTATCATACCACCGAGGGGCTTGCTTGAGGCCATAGAGGGCCTTATTTAGTCTCAAGACTTTGTCGATTCTTTGGATCTTCAAAACACGGGGTTGAGCAACATATACTTCTTCCTCAAGCTTACCATTGAGGAATGCACTTTTCACATCCATTTGATATAAAGTGATATTGTGATGGTTAGCATAGGCGAGTAATATGCGAATAGACTCAAGTCTAGCGACAAAGTAAAGTTTCATCAAGTCAATTCCTTCAACTGCGTGTAGCCTTGAGCTACTAGTCGTGCCTTATTCCTCACCACAAGACCATTTTCATCTTGCTTGTTGCGATAGATCCACTTTGTGCCAATATTATTATGCTTGCGAGGATCCGGACGTTTGACCAGTTCCTGCACGTTGTTGAGCTCGAATCGATGTAATTCTTCTTGCATGGCCTGAATCCACTCCGGCTCGAAATGCTTCATCTACCTTAGTGGGCTCTGTGATAGAGACAAAAGCATAGTGCCCACAAAAGTTAGATAAGTGTGAAGCTTTTGAGCGAGTGAGAGGACCTGGCGCTTCAATGTCATCGATGATCTTGTCAACTTGTACTTCTTTTGCAATGCGAGGATGAGCTGGTTGTCTTCGAGGAATTTGATCATTTTCCTCAGCACCATTTTCTTCAGCATTATCTTTAGGTGCATCAGCTCGACGTTCTTCGCGTACAGGAATGAATTCTTCAGCAGTTTCTTCAGTAGGGATGACATCCTCAGTTGCCTTGAATCTAATAGAATCCTCAGGTGCTGGTTCGTCTAACACAGAAGGTAGGTGCTCTCTTTGCGAGCCATTAGTTTCATCGAACCGCACATCTACAGTGTCAACAATCTTGTGAAGTGCGATGTTGAAGACTCAGAGGTGTGCGAGTCCTTTCCGTAACCAAGCATAAAACCTTCATGTGCTTCGGTGCAAATTTAGAGTTGTGGTGAGGATCTCTAATCCAGCATTTAGCAATCAAGACTTTGAAATAACTTACATTAGGTTTCTTGTCGTGAGGAGTTCATAGGCAGTCTTTTGAAGAATTTGTGAAGATATACTGTTGATGATGTGGCACGCAGTGTCAATTGCTTCAATCCGAAACGACTAGGCGTTTTGTATTCATCAAGCATAGTGCGAGCCATCTCAACGAGAGTTCTGTTCTTGCGCTCCACGACGCCATTTCTTTGAGGAGTATAGGGAGCAGATAACTCATGAGTAATACCAAGTTCATCAAGATAATCCTCAAGACCGAATTCTTGAACTCAGTTCCATTGTCACTCCGATGTGCTTGATCTTCACACCAAAGTTGGTTGAAGCCCTCGAGGAAAATCGTTTGAAGATTTCCTGCACTTGATTTTTGTAAGTAACAATGTGTACCCATGTGTAACGAGAGTAATCATCAACAATAACAAAGCCATATAGTGATGCTTCATTAACGACAGCTGAGTAATGATTGGGACCAAAGAGGTCCATGTGAAGCAATTTGGAGGGACGAGTAGTGGTCATGATAGTCTTCGCTGGATGCTTGGCCTTGGTCATTTTTCCTGCTTCACAGGCTTCGCATAAGTGATCCTTGAGGAATTTGACATTCTCAATGCCAATGACATGCTTCTTCTTCGCAAGAGTGTGCAAATTCCTCATGCTGCGTGACCAAGTCGTCGATGCCATAGCCAGCCTTCGAAGCTTTTGCAAGTAGGCACACGGCTGGTTGTGGACCTCAGAGAAGTCAACAATATACAAGTCTCCTCTCCTAAAGCCTTCAAGACTTTGGAATTGTCGACTTCCATAATCACAACACAACGATACTTGCCAAAGATAACAACCATATCAAGATCACAAAGCATTGGGACTGACATGAGGTTATATCCTAAAGACTCAACAAGCATGACTTTGTGCATGTGCATGTCCTTAGAGATAGCAACCTTACCAAGTCCCAATACGACTTTTGCCTTTGTCGGCAAAGATGATATGCTTGAGATGTGACGGTGATAAGGTAGCATCCATCAATAGATTCTTGTCACCGGTCATGTGATTTGTACATCCACTATCGAGAACCCACTCGGTGGCTTTGGGTTGATCATCCTGCAGATGAATTAGTACAACTTACGATCTCATATACTTCATCGGTGAAGAATATGATATCAAGTTCATCGATGAATTTCATCATCAAGATTCAGATAAGCAAGATGAGGACGTGTGAAATGAAAGTTCATTTCATCATGATTAGCTGCGTCCTTTCGAGCATTTTGTCGGGCCCCAAAGAAATTCTTCAGACGTTGAGGCACGCCCGAGAGACGACCCGCAGAAGAGATTAGTTCTTTTCTTCACCACCCACATCGAAGGGGTAGCAAAGAGTTCATCATTCTGCGAGCACCATACGAGAATGGTGGCATAGAGGCCAAACCATTTCGTTTCACATAAGAGGGGTTAGGGTAAGCATATGAATAAGCAGAGAAATTCTTCGAGGACTTATGAACATATTGGTTTGAAGAATAATGCACATATTCATAGCCCTTAGCTCTACCCTGCGAAACAGAGTTGTTAGCACGATGATAATCATATGAGGACTTTGATCCTTTTGAGGAATTTGATCCACGTGAGGAATTTGGTCCGTATGAGGACTTGGATCCATATGAAGAATTTGGTCCATATGAAGAATTTGATCTGGAGTTCCTATTCTTCACGGACATTCACCTGAAGATTTTCAAGGTACTGCTTGGGAACCCAGATTTTCTTCATAGGGGAACCGTTCCTGCAGTTAGTGCCAACATATCTAGCAAATACTTCACCATTATGATTTTTGAACAGTTTATAGTTTGAGTCAAATGACTCATCAGCAGAATGAGGAAATTCACATGTAAAGCCAGATAAGGTAGATGGATCAACTAGAGGTCCCTTTGCAGCAACCCATGAGGTTTTGGGATACCGCCAAAGCTTCCAAAGACGCTCCATCAAGATTGAGTTTCCTCTCAAAGGCAATACCCTCTTTCCTAGGGTTCCTGTTGAGGATCTGCTTTTTAAGCACATCACAAAGAGTCTGATGCCCTTTGAGGCTTTTGTACATGCCTGTCATGTACAATTCCTTTAGTCCTGCATCGTCAGTGATACTAGCAATGTCCTCAGATGAGGAATTAGTGATAGCAGAGGCAGGTGAAGATTTTGTAACAGTTGAAGCATTTGAACATTCAGGTGAAGAATTAGCAGATTCACGCTCAATGCACTTTAAGCATGGAGGAACAAATTCTTCTTGAGAAGCGCTGATTTGTTGAGCAAGTAATGAATCGCGCTCCTTCTGAAGATCTTCATAACTCGCTCTTAGCTTCTCAAGATCTTGCTTTCTTTGAAGAAATTCATAAGAAAGTTTCTCATGTTCAGATAAGAGAGTGTTATGATGACCTTGAAGGCTGTCAAGCCTAGACTGAACTCTCTGAAGATTTTCAGTCAGGGCTTGAGTGCGATCCATTTCTTCACCTAACATATCATCACTCTTATCTAGCATGTTTTGAACCTTTTCAAAAGCCCTTTGTTGTTTTATAGCAATCTTAGCAAGTTTAGAGTAGCTGGGCTTGAGATCCTCATCAGATTCATTTTCACTAGATTCAGAGGAGGTGAAATTGAGTACCTTGGCACCTTTTGCCATGAAGCAATAGGTGGGAGCGTAGTCATCATTTTCCACATCGGGCTTGTCGGTGAGTCGGTTTCTTGATGTTGAAGATAGACTTGCTAACATAGGCGTAGCAAGAGCGGACTAGCCACACCAGTTGGATTCTTGAGACTCCTCCTCTTCCTCATTTTCCTCGATTCAGCTTGAGTCCATTTCCTTGCCAATGAATGCCCGAGCCTTTTGGAGCTGCTCTTCTTGTGAGAAGAAGGTTTTGAGGATTTTGACGATGAAGATTTTGATGATTTCTTCTTCTTCTTCATGTCATCAGGCTGTAATCCTTGTGCTTCTTCTTCTTTAATTCCTTTTCCCATCGAGGACAATCTTGGATGTAGTGACCAGGTTTCTTGCATTTGTGGCAAAGTCTTCTTATAGTCACTAGACGAGGAATCACGCTTCTTGAGGATTTTCCAAAGCGACCACGCCTTGTGAATTTCTGGAATTTCTTCACGAGCAGTGCTAGCTCTCGCCAAATTCTTCAGATCTCCAAGGCTACTACCGAGTCTTCACTCTCGATTCAGACACAGCCTTGGCCTTGTGGCACGTGTTTTTTCATAGACATAACCATAGAGATCTCTCTTTTCAGCAAGCTGGAACTCGTGAGTATTTAGCCTTTCAAGGATATCAGCAGGATCAAGAGACTTGTAATCAGCTCGTTCTTGTATCATCAGTGCCAGAGTATCAAATGAGGAATCAAGCGATCTTAGCAATTTCTTCACCACCTCATGGTCGGAGATGTCATGGCACCAGTGCTTGAAGCTCATTTGAGATGTCGATGAGGCGATCGAAGGTTTGTTGAACATTTTCGTTGTCGAGTCTTTTGAAGCGGTTGAAGAGATTCGAAGAACATCGACTCGAGAGTCACGCTGAGTTGAGACACCTTCATTTACTTTGGACAGCTTTGTCCCAGATGAGTTTGGCGATTCCAAAGCACTCACTCTTCCATATTGACCTTTGCTCGATGGCCACATATGATATTCTTCGCTTGAGAATCGAGTTGCTTGAATCTCTTCACATCAGCATCATTCGGAGAAGGTGTGGTGAGGAAACACCTTTGTCACAACATACCGTAGATCGTTGTCAATTGCTTCAAGATGCATTCGCATTTTGTTCTTCCAGTAGGGGTAGTCCGTCCCATCGAAGGTAGGACACCCTGCTGAGACCTTGATCATACCTGCGGTCGACATAACTAAAACTCCAGGTGGTTAAACCAAAATCACACGTAACAAGGAGTACCTTGCTCTGATACCAATTGAAAGTGCGTTATATCGACTAGAGGGGGGGTGAATAGGCGATTTTTATGAATTCTTCACTGAGGAATTTGCCGGTGAGGAAATTCCTTAGCGAAGAAATACTTGCAGCGGAATAAGTACTCAGAAGTAAGAATAACAGAATACACGCATAGTCATCATGATGAAATGAGGACTAGCACAGAGTACAGAAAGCGTAATCACAGGATAACACAAGATGAAGACAAACAGACTGAAGAAATTGAACTGAGGAAATTGAGAAAGTCTTCAGTCAAAGTCTTCAAACACAGATATGAACAAACACTCAACACAGTAATGAGGAAATGAAAGGGTTGAGGAAATAGAACCAGTTGGGTTGGTGAAGACAATGATTTGGTAGACCAGTTCAAACTGCTGTCTCGATTATAACGTCCTGGTTGGAGCGGGTGAGTATTTAAACTCGAGGACACACAGTCCGGACACCCGATCCATCGAAAGCACGCAGCTCGGGACACCAAGTCCTCACCGTATTCTCCTTGAACTAAGGTCACGCAGACCTCGTCCAATCACTCGTGGTAAGTCTTCAGGCGACTTCCAAACCTTCACATACTTGGTCACTCGGTGATCCACAATTCCTCTTGGATGCTCTAGACCTTGACGCCTAACCGTCGGAAGAAGCACAGTCTTCAAAGGTAAAAGCGCCGATCCACGCAGGATCAATTTCTTGATGATGCTCAATCACTTTGGGTTTGTTGGGGTTTGGTTTTTGGGTTTTTCCTCACTTGATGATTTTCGCTCAAAGTCCTCAGAGGATGGGTTGCTCTCAAATGACAAGTGTCAAGTTCTCTCGGAGCAGCCAACCAGCAAGTGGTTGTAGGGGGCGGCTATTTATAGCCTAGGGAGCAGCCCGACATGATAAGACATAAATGCCCTTCAATGATATGACCGTTAGGTGGATAAGATATTTTGGGACAGTGGCGCAAGAAGACAAGAACGGTCGGAAATTTGAACATCAAATTCCTCGGGGCTATCATGTTCCTCATGTGTAGGCAATTAGATGGCGAATTCCTAACTCCTCGATCGAGCAAATTCTCGTGACTGTAAGAACTTCGTCTCATCCATCAAGAAATTGACTGAATCTGTATGAGATTTCAAAAGCTTCACTCAAGGGATTGGTAGGTGTAGGATTTTGAGTTGAGCATCACATGGAAATTTTTCCTTAGTATTTCCTCGACCCCTTTAACAAGACGATGTTTCCTATGACTCAAGAAAGAGAAAATGAAACTACGAAAACAAAAGTCTTCACGCTTCATGTTCCTCAAATGAATACCAAGTCTTCAAGGTCACACCAATTTCTTCACTTTCAAAGTCTTCAGAAAGTCTTCAGAATATCAAATTCTTCAGTTGAAGAACTTCATTTTTAGGGGTCGACTTTCACTGTAAATATCAAACTCCTACAGACTTATAGACCTGTGTACACTCACAAACGCATTAGTTCCTTAACCTATAAGTCTTCAATACACCAAAATCACTAAGGGGCACTAGATGCACTTACAAGAACAAATCATGACTCTATATGAATGTCTCCGGCGGTGTACCGGGATGTGCAATGAATCAAGAGTGACATGTATGAAAGAATTATGAAAGGTGGCTTTGCCACAAATACGATGTCAACTACATGATCATGCAAAGCAATATGACAATGATGGAGCGTGTCATAATAAATGGAACGGCGGAAAGTTTCATGGCAATATATCTCGGAATGGCTATGGAAATGCCATAATATGTAGGTATGGTGGTTGTTTTGAGGAAGGTATATGGTGGGCGTATGGCACCAGCGAAAGTTGCGCGACACAAGAGAGGCTAGCAATGGTGGAAGGGTGAGAGTGCGTATAATCCATGGACTCAACATTAGTCATAAAGAACTCACATACTTATTGCAAAAATTTATTAGTCATTGAAACAAAGTACTACACGCATTCTCCTAGGGGAAGGGTTGGTAGGAGTAAACCATCGCGCGATCCTGACCTCCACTCATAAGGAAGACAATCAATAAATAAATCATTCTCCAACTTCATCACATAACGGTTCACCATACATGCATGCTACGGGAATCACAAACTTTAACACAAGTATCTCTCAAATTCACAACTACTCCACTAGCATGACTCTAATATAACCATCTTCATATCTTAAAACAATCATAAAGAATCAAACTTCTCATAGTATTCAGTGCACTATATATGGAAGTTTTTATTATATATCTCTTGGATGCCTATCATATTAGGACTAAATTTATAACGAAAGCAAATTACCATGTTGTTTAAGACTCTCAAAATAATACAAGTGAACCATGATAGTTCATCTATTTCTTCAAAATAAAACCACTACCGTGCTCTAAAAAGATATAAGTGAAGCACTAGAGCAAACGACAAACTACTCCGAAAGATATAAGTGAAGATCAGTGAGTAGTTGAATAATTATGTAACTATGTGAAGACTCTCTAACATTTAAGAATTTCAGATCTTGGTATTTTTATTCAAACAACAAGCAAAAGAAAATAAAATAAAATGACGCTCCAAGCAAAACACATATCATGTGGTGAATAAAAATATAGCTCCAAGTAAAGTTATCGATGAACGAAGACGAAAGAGGGGATGCCATCCGGGGCATCCCCAAGCTTAGGCTCTTGGTTGTCCTTGAATATTACCTTGGGGGTGCCTTGGGCATCCCCAAGCTTAGTTTCTTGCCACTCCTTATTCCATACTCCATCGAATCTTTACCCAAAACTTGAAAACTTCACAACACAAAACTCAACAGGAAACTCGTAAGCTCCGTTAGTATAAGGAAATAGAATCACCACTTTTGGTACTGTTGTGAACTCATTCTTTATTTATATTTTTGTAATATCTACTTTATTCCAACTTCTATATGGTTCATGCTGTCCGATACTACTCATAGATTCATCAAAATAAGCAAACAACACATAGAAAACAGAATCTGTCAAAAACAGAACAGTCTGTAGTAATCTGTAACTCTCAAATACTTTTGTAACTCCAAAAATTCTGAAATAAATTGGTGGACGTGAGGAATTTGTCTATTAATGTTCTGCAAAAAGAATCAACTTAAAATCACTATTATTTAAAAAATGACAGCTAATATCGTGAGCGCAAAGTTTCTGTTTTTTACAGCAAGATCATATTAACTTTCACCCCAAGTCTTCCCAAAGGTTCTACTTGGCACTTTATTGAAACAAAAGCTTTAAAAAATGATTACTACAGTAGCTTAATCATGTTTACACACAAAAACAGTAGGGGTAAATATTGGATTGTCTCCCAACAAGAGCTTTTCTTTAATGCCTTTCTAGCTAGGCATGATGGTTTCAATGATGCTCACATAAAAGATAAGATTTGAAATATAAAGAGAGCATCATGAAGAATACAACTAGCACATTTAAGCCTAACCCACTTCCTATGCATAGGGATTTTGTGAGCAAACAACTTATGGGAACAAGAATCAACTAGCATCGGAAAGCAAAACAAGCATAGCTTCAAGATTTTCAACACATAGAGAGGAAACTTGATATTATTGCAATTACTACAAGCATATGTTCCTCCTTCATAACAAATTTCACTAGCATCATGAATGAATTCAACAATATAACTATCACATAAAGCACTATTTTCATGATGCACAAGCATATAAATTTTATTACTCTCCACATAAGCAAAATTCTTCTCATTCGGAATAGTGGGAGTATCATAAGAAAATCAAATACTATAAATTGTTTCCACATTAAAAGAGTAATGTTCAGAAAAAGGGTAATCATAATCATGACAAGTTTTATAAATATAATCATCATTACTTTTTATAACATAAGTGTCATCACAATAATCATCATAAGTAGCAACTTTGTTCTCATCATAATCAATTGAAACCTCTTCCAAGATAGTGGAATCATTACTAAATAAAGTCATGACCTCTCCAAATCCACTTTCGTAATTGTCACAATAAGATTCAACACCCTCCAAAATAGTGGGATCATTACTTCCTAAATTTGACACTCTTCCAAACCCACTTTCATCAATATAATAATCATAAATAGGAGGCATGCTATCATCATAATAAATTTTCTCATCAAAACTTGGGAGACTAAAAATACCATCTTTATTAAACATAGCATCCCCAAGCTTGGGCCTTTTCATATCATAAGCATAATCAGTCTCATCATTAATAGTATGGATAGCACCAATAGTATAGCAATTATCATCATCACAATGAGTAATAGGAGCAACATCATTTGGAAGGGTTTACCTTTGCTTCTTCGTCTTTTCTTTTTCTTCTTCACATCATGTGTGGGTTTAATCCTCTTTTTGGAGCTCCTTATTAATGAGATTGGTTGAATAGAAATCTCCTCCTCGTTACCTGATTCATCATAAGAAAGAATAGGAGGATATTGGGAAATCTCTTCGCTTTCATTAGTATTCTCTTCATCTTCTATTTGCTTTCTTGTCTTTATGTAATTGTCAATATAAGGATTTTCAATGCAATTCACTGCACAATACATATAAATTTCCTCTAGATCAAAATCAAGAACTTTATCCAGAACAAATTCTGGAAGATCATTAGTTATACGTTTCATTTGTTCATAACCCACAAGAAAACTAAGTTCATTATGATGCGCAAGGGAAATCAAGTCATCACAATTTTTGGACACGATTCGGTCATGGAACAATTTGCATTGGAGATTTAAATGGTCACATTCATTGCAAAGTTCACAAGGATGGCAAAGAAATTTTAAATTTTCAGCACAAGCATCTAGCCTCTCTTGCAACCATTTAGTTTCTAAATACTCATGCATCTTGCAAAATCTATCTTCCCTATTTGGTGTGTGCTTGCAAGCTCTATGCACTCCACAAAAATTGACATGCTTATAAGAGATATTTTTATCATGACTAGTGCAATCATCATTAGTACTATGGATATTCAAAGAGTTCATACTAACAACATTGCAATCATGCTCATCATTCAAAGATTGTATGCCAAACATTTTATTGCATTCTTCTTCTAACACTTTGGCACAATTATAGGAATCCTTATTTTCATGAAAGACATTAAAATAATGCAGCATATTAGGCACCCTCAATTCCATTTTATTTTTGTAGTTTTCTTTTATAAACTAACTACTGAAAAAACAAGAAACTAAAAGATTCGATTGCAAGATCTAAATGTTGGGGAACGTAGTAATTTCAAAAAAATTCCTACGCACACGCAAGACCATGGTGATGGCATAGCAACGAGAGGGGAGAGTGTATGTCCACGTACCCTCGTAGACCGAAAGCGGAAGCGTTATAACAACGCGGTTGATGTAGTCGTACGTCTTCACGATCCGAACGATCCAAGTACCGAACGTACGGCACCTCCGAGTTCAGCACACGTTCAGCTCGATGGCGATCCCGGGCTCCGATCCAGAAAGCGTCGGGGATGAGTTCCGTCAAGACGACGGCATGGTGATGATGATGATGCTCCACCAACACAGGGCTTCGCCTAAGCTCATGACGATATGACTTCTTGGCGCAGGGCTTCGCCTAAGCTCCATGACGATATGACCGAAGTGGAATATGGTGGAGGGGGCACCGCGACACGGCTAAGAACGATCACGTAGATCAACTTGTGTGTCATGGGGTGCCCCTGCCCCAGATATAAAGGAGCAAGGGTGCGGCCGGCCCTAGGGAGGCGCGCTGAGGAGTCCTACTCCCACCGGAGTAGGACTCCCCCTCTCCTAGTTGGACTAGGACTTGGGAAGGGGAAGAGGGAGGGGGGCGCCGCCCCCCCTCTCCTTGTCCTATTCGGACTAGAGGGGGAGGGGGGCGCGGCCTGCCCTGGCCGGCCCTCCTCTTCTCCCTTATGGCCCATCAAGGCCCATTGATCCCCGGGGGGGTTCCGGTAACCCCCCGGTGTTCCGGTAAAATCCCATTTTCATCCGGAACCTTTTCGAAGTCCAAACATAGGCTTCCAATATATCAATCTTTATGTCTCGACCATTTAGAGACTCCTCGTCATGTCCGTGATCACATCCGGGACTCCGAACAAACTTCGGTACATCATAACTTATAAACTCATAATAAACTGTCATCGAAACGTTAAGCGTGCGGACCCTACGGGTTCGAGAACTATGTAGACATGACCTAGAACTATTCTCGGTCAATAACCAATAGCGGAACCTGGATGCCCATATTGGTTCCTACATATTCTACGAAGATCTTTATCGGTCAAACCGCATAACGACATACGTTGTTCCCTTTGTCATCGGTATGTTACTTACCCGAGATTCGATCGTCGGTATCCAATACCTAGTTCAATCTCGTTACCGGTATGTCTCTTTACTCGTTCCGTAATACATCATCTCACAACTAACTTATTAGTTGCAATGCTTGCAAGGCTTTATGTGATGTGTATTACCGAGAAGGCCTAGAGATACCTCTCCGACAATCGGAGTGAGAAAACCTAATCTCGAAATACGCCAACCCAACATGTACCTTTGGAGACACCTGTAGTACTCCTTTATAATCAACCAGTTACGTTGTGACGTTTGGTACTACCCAAAGTGTTCCTCCGGTAAATGGGAGTTGCATAATCTCATAGTTACAGGAACATGTATAGGTCATGAAGAAAGCAATAGCAATATACTAAACGATCAAGTGCTAAGCTAACGGAATGGGTCATGTCAATCACATCATTCTCCTAATGATGTGATCCCATTGATCAAATGACAACACATGTCTATGGTTAGGAAACATAACCATCTTTGATTAATGAGCTAGTCTAGTAGAGGCATACTAGTGACTATCTGTTTGTCTATGTATTCACACATGTATTATGTTTTCGGTTAATACAATTCTAGCATGAATAATAAACATTTATCATGATATAAGGAAATAAATAATAACTTTATTATTGCCTCTAGGGCATATTTCCTTCAGTCTCCCACTTGCACTAGAGTCTATAATCTAGATTACACAGTAATGATTCTAACACCCGTGGAGTCTTGGTGCTGATCATGTTTTGCTCGTGGAAGAGGCTTAGTCAACGGGTCTGCAACATTCAGATCCGTATGTATCTTGCAAATCTCTATGTCTCCCACTTGGACTTGGTCCCGAATGGAATTGAAGCGTCTTTTGATATGCTTGGTCCTCTTGTGAAATCTGGATTCCTTTGCCAAGGCAATTGCACCAGTATTTTCACAGAAGATCTTCATTGGTCCCGATGCACTAGGTATGACACCTAGATCGGAAATGAACTCTTTCATCCAGACTCCTTCATTTGCTGCTTCCGAAGCAGCTATGTACTCCGCTTCACATGTAGATCCCGCCACGACGCTTTGTTTAGAACTGCACCAACTGACAGCTCCACCGTTTAATAAAAACACGTATCCGGTTTGCGATTTAGAATCGTCCGGATCGTGTCAAAGCTTGCATCGGCGTAACCATTTACGACTAGCTCTTTGTCACCTCCATATACGAGAAACATATCCTTAGTCCTTTTCGTATTTCAGGATGTTCTTGACCGTTGTCCGATGATCCACTCTGGATTACTTTGGTACCTTCCCGCCAAGCTTATTGCTAAGCATACGTCGGTCTGGTACACAACATTGCATACATGATAGAGCCTATGGCTGAAGCATAGGAACATCTTTCATTTCTCTCTATCTTCTGCATTGTGGTCGGGCATTGAGTCGACTCAATCTTACACCTTGTAATACAGGTAAAAACCTTTCTTTGCAGATCCATTTTGAACTTTTTCAAAACTCTATCAAGGTATGTGCTTTGTGAAAGTCCAATTAAGCGTCTTGATCTATCTCTATAGATCTTGATGCCCAATATGTAAGCAGCTTCACCGAGGTCTTTCATTGAAAAACTTTTATTCAAGTATCCTTTTATGCTATCCAGAAATTCTATATCATTTCCAATCAATAATATGTCGTCCACATATAATATCGAAATGCTCTGAGCTCCCACTCACTTTCTTGTAAATACAAAGCTTCTCCAAAAGTCTCAGATAAAACCATATGCTTTGATCACACTATCAAAGCGTTTATTCCAACTCCGAGAGGCTTGCACTGGACCATAAATTGATCGCTGGAGCTTGCACACTTTGTTAGCACCCTTTGGATCAACAAAACCTTCTCGTTGCATCATATACAACTCTTCTTCTAGAAATCCATTCAAGAATGCAGTTTTACATCCATTTGCCAAATTTCATAATCATAAAATGCGGCAATTGCTAACATGATTCGGACAGACTTAAGCATCGCACTGGTGAGAAAGTCTCATCGTAGTCAACCCCTTGAACTTGTCGAAAACCTTTCGCAACAAGTCGAGCTTTATAGACAGTTACATTACCATCAGCGTCAGTCTTCTTAAAGATCCATTTATTCTCAATGGCTTGCCGATCATCGGGCAAGTCAACCAAAGTCCATACTTTGTTTTCATACATGGATCCCATCTCAGATTTCATGGCTTCCAGCCATTTTGGAATCTGGGCTCACCATCGCTTCTTCATAGTTTGTAGGTTCGCCATGGTCAAGTAACATGACTTCGAATAGGATTGTCGTACCACTCTGGTGCGTATTTTACTCTGGTTGACCTACGAAGTTCAGTAGTAACTTGATCTGAAGTTTCATGATCAACATCATTAGTTTCCTCACTAATTGGTGTAGTTATCACAGGAACCGTTTCTTGTGATGAACTACCTTCCAATAAGGGAGCAGATCTGATTATCTCATCAAGTTCTACTTTCCTCCCACTCACTTCTTTCGAGAGAAACTCCTTTTCTAGAAAGGATCCGAATTTAGCAACGAAAATCTTGCCTTCAGATCTGTGATAGAAGGTGTACCCATGATCTCCTTTGGGTATCCTATGAAGACACATTTCTCCGATTTGGGTTCGAGCTTATCTGGTTGAAGTTTCTTCACATAAGCATCGCAGCCCCAAACTTTAAGAAACGACAACTTTGGTTTCTTGCCAAACCACAGTTCATAAGGTGTCGTCTCAACGGACTTTGATGGTGCCCTATTTAACGTGAATGCGGCCGTCTCTAAAGCATATCCCCAAAACAATAGCGGTAAATCAGTAAGAGACATCATAGATCGCACCATATCAAGTAAAATACGATTCTGACGTTCGGACACACCATTTCTCTGTGGTGTTCCGGTGGCGTGAGTTGCGTAAACTATTCCGCATTGTTTCAAATGTAAACCAAACTCGTAACTCAAATATTCTCCTCCACGATCAGATCGTAGAAATTTTATTTTCTTGTTACGATGATTTTCCACTTCACTCTGAAATTCTTTGAACTTTTCAAATGTTTCAGATTTGTGTTTCATTAAGTAGATATACCCATATCTGCTCAAATCATCTGTGAAGGTGAGAAAATAACGATACCCGCCGCATGCCTCAACATTCATTGGACCACAAACATCAGTATGTATGATTTCCAACAAATCAGTTGTTCGCTCCATAGTTCCGGAGAACGGCGTTTTAGTCATCTTGCCCATGAGGCACGGTTCGCAAGTACCAAGTGATTCATAATCAAGTGATTCCAGAAGCCCATCAGTATGGAGTTTCTTCATGCGTTTTACACCGATATGACCCAAACGGCAGTGCCACAAATAAGTTGCATTATCATTATCAACTCTGCATCTTTTGGTTTCAACACTATGAATATGTGTATTACTACTATCGAGATTCAATAAAAATAGACCACTCTTCAAGGGTGCATGACCATAAAAGATATTATTCATATAAATAGAACAACCATTATTCTCTGTCTTAGATGAATAACCGTCTCGCATCAAACAAGATCCAGATACAATGTTCATGCTTAACGCTGGCACCAAATAACAATTATTTAGGTCTAAAACTAATCCCGATGGTAGATGTAGAGGTAGCGTGCCGACCGCGATCACATCGACTTTGGAACCATTTCCCACGCGCATCGTCACCTCGTCCTTAGCCAATCTTCGCAATCCGTAGTTCTGTTTGAGTTGCAAATATTAGCAATGTAACCAGTATCAAATACCAGTACTATCTGAGTATTAGTAAGGTACACATCAATAACATGTATATCACATATCTTTGTTGCGACCCGACCTCGACGGTCAAGCCTCGTGTTCTTTGTGCCATCCACGGATCAGTATCTTTGGCACACACAGTACATCAATGTATATATCAAAGTGCAATCGCATGTATAATTAACGTAAAACTGATATATACCTCATAAGTCACAATGAAACAAATAGTCGGTGTGGAGTCCCATCAACGCCATCGGCGGGTTGAGTGTAGACCGTAACCTGTATCGTAACTCTTACTCGTCGAGGAAATATCGCAACATGATATGTTGCAGCCGTGTAGGTCAAGTACATTGAATGTACCGCAAGATCACAATAAGAGAAAACAGATGATAAACTATACTATATGCGGTATGGCTTTGTGGCTCAGATTCGAGTTTTGTTTGCGTAAAAGCTGGTTTTATTTTTCCCTACATCAAAGGAATAAATGAAGTCTGTACTATAGAGTTTTCTATCATGACATGGTTCCGCCAACCGTGTCTCATAGCCCAAATTCATCATAAGTTGCCCACAATTAAGTTATCAATCCGGTGTTGAGAGTTCGAGATAGATCCAAGTCCAGAGGCTCAAATTGTCCGTGAATCGGGACACGGCTAATCGATTAGGTTTTAACCCTCTGCAGAGGTTTGTACACTTTACCCGCAAGATTCGATCCCTCTTTTACGTTCTCGCACTTCAGGTGTTTGAGAACAAGACGACCAAACATGGTCTTCGAAGAGTTCCTCGACCACCGTCGGTGCTCATCCAATCCTACCGTAGTTCTACATCGCTAGCACCGCCCCGGCCAGAGTCACAACTAAGGTCAACCAAGCGAGCCCATAGTGACTTGCGGTTGCACAGTAAGCTTCCGGGCATGAAGTATTCTTCCGTCTCTTTGAGTCTGGGTGAAGCTTTCCGCAAGATGTCATGGCGCTTCTCCATGCATCCCGCCAACCACTGGTTTCTCCAGGTGCCCATCAACCATCCTTCACCCAAGAGTGTGTATTGAATTCTTGTCTCGAGTCTTGAAGTCTTGAGGCCTTGAAGATGCAGATCCTTGCAGATTCCATCATGGAGTTGTCGTCATTGACGTAGATCCTCCATTCTCACACCACTCCGAGCACTCATACCAACCCGTCTACTATAGCGTAGCATTAAAATAAATAACGTCCCGGGCTTGGTAACAGGGTGATGGGTTCCTACCTCATGCATACTACTCAACTACAAGGATTCAATATCACTACTGGAGGGTTGTTGCAAAGATGCCACTAAATGCAATAAAACATAGGTATGAAAGCATGGTCAAAGTGAACTTGCCTGGTAAGTTGATGAAGATAACAACACTCTCGAATAATGACTTGGTAGAACTATTCGTCACTCCGTTGAAAATCTATATAGCCAAACATAGCATTCATATAAGCAAACATCCTAGCAAACAATTTTAACACTCATAATAAAACCAACAAATAAAAATGCAAATCAAGGGACACCAAATAAAAACAAAGGAAAACTACACAACAAAACTACTAAAGAAAACTCTAAGACATAACACAAAAATAGTTTTGTCCTAAGTGAAATTTAACATCAAAGTAAATACCAACATAATAAATAATCTGAAAAGAAAATATAAAACAACTAATTTTAACAGAAAGTATTTTTCATAAACTTTTAGTAGCAAAAAGAAACAAATAAAAAGCTTTTATGAAACACTAACTATGACCTAAACAAGTTTTCATACAAAACTAAGAAAAACAATTTTTTTAAATAAAACAAAATTTTCTTTTGTTGACTAACAGAAACAAAACTAAATTTTTCAAGAGTGACAAAAAGAAATAATTTGAAACTAATAAAAACAATAAAGAAAAGACTAAAACAAAACAATAACTAAAATAGTACTGTTTTACTAAAAACCTAATTTAAAAATAAACTAAAAATAAAGAAGTATATGCTACTGGATAGACAAAACCATAATAAAACAGTAGCAAAAAGAATCAATCAAAAATACTTTGTAAAACTCAAAATATGACCAAATTAGTGATTTGAACAAATTTCATCAAATTCAAATCTAAACTATTCAAATTTGAAACCTAAGTACACAAACAGAAACTTAAGCAAATTTGTGACACAATGCAAAAAGAATCAACTCAAACGGAGTTACGGAACTTAAGTTATGAACAAAAGAAGTTTGAATATGAATCTGAACAAATTTCGAAATTTTAAACTTTCAAAAACATGTTTGAGTTGAATTACTGGATAGAGGAGATCGTAACGAAGAAGTGGGCGTTGATTTCATCTAGTTTGGATGGACGAGTAAAAAGTTATGGCTATTTGAAAAATCAGGGTCAAGCTGTTTTACAAAAGAAAAAATAGCTACGGCTAAGGTCTAATGTATAAATACGTAGACTAATTGATAATCTAATCTATTGTTTTAGTCTAAAAATAATAAACTACGGAAGTATAAGAAGGAAAAAAAACAAAGAAATATACCTTTATAAGGCAGAGAGAAGACGACGTTGAAGAGATGAGACAATTTCCAGAAGTCGCGCCGGAGAGGAATAAATATTTTTCTTAGTCAAACCAAAATATTGATTTAACCCGAATCAGATGATTTTTGGAGGCTTTATGGGTCTATATTTATAGGTGGAAAAGAGGCTTAAAGGTCAAAGGCTAGGCAATGTGGGACTAAACATATACGTACGCAGTTGAAATTGGAAAAAGATCATGGGCCAAAAGTTCGGCCCGGCCGCGCGTGTACACTGGTGCGCCAGTTTTTTTTTTGTTTTTTTTTTGAAATTGAAAAGGAAAAAGAAAAGAAAAACTATGGAGAAAAAAAAAAGGGAAGCATTATGGCTGGCTGGGCCTGACCCATTTAGGAGAGAAAAAAAATGATGGGACGCCAGATGCTATTATGCAACGCATGGGCGATAAATCAATATGGGCTGTACGTACAGTTTTGTTATTTATTTTCTTTTAAACAGAAAGCGATAAACTGAAAAACGAAAATATAACTAAAACTTTATATAGGCATATTATATATCAAAATTTTCAGAAAAAGATTTCCTACAAGATAAGCATTATTCTAGTATTAAATAAAATACACACAAATTCAAATAAAGCAAAGAGTGCTTCAGCTCTAATAAAATCCAATAAAATCATTTTAAAAATACCAAAATGAATTCAAATTTATTCCTCTCAATTTTCTGTTGTAGGAATCATGTTACCCTATTTTCCATGTATTTTATTTTGGAGAAAAATAATTTGAATAAAATCCAAATAACTCCAAATGGAAAATAAATTCAAAAGAACTTTGAATTTATTTCTTTGAAACTCCTACTCATATTTCATATGTTTTGAAGAAGTCATTTTATCTTCGCTCGTGAAAATCATTGAGTTGCATAAAGTTTCAGAATTGGAAATATTTTCCAAATGAAATTCAAATATTTTCAACACCCTTGTCATTTAAATAAATGGAAGAAGTCATGTCATCTTCTCTCCAGGGTTTTGTGATGAAGAGTATTTGAATTCACGAAAAGCATAAAAGCAAAAATGAAAGTTTGGGAAAGTCCTTTTATTCCCTCTCATTTAACTTTCAAAAGTTTCAAATTTCACTCAATCAATCACACAACAATTCAAACAAACAAACAAATCTATCTATTTATTATAACATTCCAAAATTTAGAATTTTGGGATGTTACAAATCTACCACCCTTAAAATGAATCTAGTCCTCGAGATTGGAGAGGCTAGAAAGAAATGGGTTAGGTTTGGGGTCTTCAAAATCCATCGATCGTCTCCGGGTGCAGGGTGCTACCACCCTTAGAAACATCGTTACGGTCCCATCCATGCTTATATACTCCATCCTCATTCTTGACATGTCGGTCTTCCCAGATCTCGGAAAATTTCATCTCCGGGCTCTTCGGTAGCGGCATAACCTTTTCCTCAATTCTTTTGTCCTTTCATCTTGGTAAGGTTATTCCGAGACTGGTCTTCATAGTCGACGGTGCGGCGCCAATTCTAAACAAATATCGGTATCTCATGGTGGTCAACGATTTATGGTTTCTCCTGCAGGAAATGGGTCTGGGTTGATCCTCACCGTATATCCTACGGTTGGCAACAACGGCCTTGTACAAGGGGAAAATGCTTATACCATTCTAAGGTTTAAACAAGGTTTTGATCGTCGTCTCTCTACTATGGGTAAGTCTCTCAGATTTTACCATCCCATATAGCAAAGCGAATAATAAGAGTAAGTCGGTATGGTGATCAATCCACCCCGCACCCAAATCATTACCTTGTACATGGTTTAGCGAATCTCGCATTCTAACACTCGGTCATCCTCACAAGCATTGCAGAATTTCTCTTGTCGACGAACCAAGTTCGGAAAATCCATTGATTCTGCAGGCCAAACAAACATCTATCGTTCCTTAACAACTCTCAGGTTTTGCGTAAACTCCTACAAAACGTCTGTTGATCAAATCGCAGTCTTCCCAAAATTTCTTCTTCCAGTGGGTACTTGATCCTTATTAATTCTTGGGCCTGTGGGTTATGGCCCACTTCAACACTAGTGCAGCTTTAACTCATCCTTGGGGTAACTCTCTTGTTCCATATTACACATCCTTTAAATCCAAAGAGTACTGCTGTTTCTTCATACCATCATATCAAAAGCAAAACTCCAACTTTTTTTTTCCAAACTCCAACCTGTGGGACACATTTCCATTTCCATTGGTCTAGTGTTCTTCATAGGGTACTATCACCCTTAAAATGAAATTCACAAATCCATCCATAGACCATATTTCTCATATCCTCGAAAATGGTCAAAATCTGTGTTCATAGAGTAACAACTCATACAATTAAACATATGAAAACATGTCATCTTAACTTTATTGACTTCATGAATCCATTACAAACTCTGAGCACCCATTACATAACTCAACTTATTGTACTCATAAAAATGAAATTGCTTTCTATTACTCTTGTTTCCAATATCAAAATTCCAACTACTCAACTCCAGCTTTCATCTTGTTGGGACATTTAGTAGCATAATGTCCTGCTTCCTTGCAGCGAAAACAAAAGACTTCCGACATGTCTCGGGGCTTCTTGGAGGTGGTGTCTACTCTTTGGGTTCTTGGCTTATTCTCGAGACAATGATTGGCATAATGCCCGACGTCCTTACATTCAAAACAGGTAATATGACTCTTGTCCCTCTTTGCAGAAATTGGGTTGTTCTGAGGGTGTCTTTGTTTTCTCTTCCGGGGTTTCTTCGTTCTGATCAAACCTTTTATTCCCTGTGGATCAAACTCTATTGCTTCCGTCGGGAAGTATCCCAGATACTCTTTTCTTTCCTTGGTGCAATCTTGTGAAAATGTCCTTCTTCTCCACATGAATAGCAGGCATTGGAGTATAATCTGTTGAGGCCTTCTCCATCGTGGTCTTCAACACATTCCTTCATCACAGTGTTCTTTCATAACTTCTCGGAGGGCTTCTTTCATTCCTTCTTCCTGCTCTGAATAGTTTGTTGCACCATGGGGTAAATGTGACACCGATTCGGGTAGTGGGTGGTTCCTTCACACAAGAAACAAGTCACCTGACTAGTTGGGCATTCCTCAGTTGGGTGTTTCTCCTCACAATGAGGGCATCCATCCTTGTGTTCCTCCTGGGTGTGTCCTATTTCTCCGCAAATCTTGCAGGCACAAGGTTTCTTCTTCGGGTTATCGTAGTGCTTCCGGATGAGACGTGATCTCAACAGGGTCTTCTTGAATTCCTCCAGGTTGCAGCACTTCCTTCAAAGTACTGAAGAGCGTAAGATACTTCATTCTTCCTTGAAACCAAATTGCTCTCAAGTGATTCTCCATGTTCGAATCCATAGCTCGCCTCTGGTGAGTCTTGATCCGAGAGAATATCGTGCCAACTTCGTTCATCATCTATGGGGTCCAAAAGTTTTGGGATGAGATATGAGAGAGGTGGGGAGGATATACACAATACAAACAATAGTTTTTGAAGAAACGGGTTTTACTTTGTGGTGTCGGAAACATCAAACAAATGACAGCTCACAAATCGCCGCATCTAACGTAAGTGTGTAACAGGGTTTGGTCTTCTAAAGGTCAAATAATTCTTCAGATTCTTCAAATTCTTCTAGTCTTGAGTCTTCAATTGTTGCAGCTTCAACTCTTCTAATGCATGGTGAAATCCTCTTTACTTTGAAATGGCCATCGGTTGTCCGATATCTTTAATTCTTGGAGTGACTTCATTGATCTTCCGTGTGGTCAAAAGGAAAGGTGTATATTCTAACTATTTGAGGTCGAGGGACTACTTGATAAAATCGAAAAGACGAGAAGTAAAGGATCCTTTTGAAAATAAAGTTTTAGAGATTTCTGTCCTAGGGGCTTTCCGATTTCTAGGTCACGTTCTACAGATCAACATGTGCTCGATACCATATCTCATTGCGACCCGACCTCGACGGTCAAGCCTCGTGTTGTTGTGCCATCCACGGATCAAGATATCTTTGCACACACAGTACATCAATGTATATATCAAAGTGCAATCACATGTATAATTAACGTAAAACTGATATATACCTCATAAGTCACAATGAAACAAATAGTCGGGTGTGGAGTCCCATCAACGCCATCGGCGAGTTGAGTGTAGACCGTAACCTCAGATCGTAACTCTTACTCGTCGAGGAAATATCGCAACATGATACGTTGCAGCCGTGTAGGTCATTACATTGAATGTACCGCAAGATCACAATAAGAGAAAACATATGATAAACTATACTATATGCGTATGGCTTTGTGGCTCAGATATCGAGTTTTGTTTGCATAAAAGCTGGTTTTATTTTTCCCTACATCAAAGGAATAAATGAAGTCTGTACTATAGAGTTTTCTATCATGACATGGTTCCGCCAACCGTGTCTCATAGCCCAAATTCATCATAAGTTGCCCACAATTAAGTTATCAATCCGGTGTTGAGAGTTCCGAGATAGATCCAAGTCCGAGGCTCAAATTGTCCGTGAATCGGGACACGGCTAATCGATTAGGTTTTAACCCTCTGCAGAGGTTTGTACACTTTACCCGCAAGATTCGATCCCTCTTTTACGTTCTCGCACTTGAGGTGTTTGAGAACAAGACGGCCAAACATGGTCTTCGAAGAGTTCCTCGACCACCGTCGGTGCTCATCCAATCCTATCGTAGTTCTACATACGCTAGCACCGCCCCACCAGAGTCACAACTAAGGTCAACCAAGCGAGCCCATAGTGACTTGCGGTTGCATGTAAGCTTCCGGGCATGAAGTATTCTTCCGTCTCTTTGAGTCTGGGTGAAGCTTTCCGCAAGATGTCATGGCGCTTATCCATGCATCCCGCCAACCACTGGTTTCTCCAGGTGCCCGTCAACCATCCTTCACCCAATGAGTGTGTATTGAATTCTTGTCTCGAGTCTTGAAGTCTTGAGGCCTTGAAGATGCAGATCCTTGCAGATTCCATCATGGAGTTGTCGTCATTGACGTAGATCCTCCATTCTCACACCACTCCCGAGCACTCATACCAACCCCGTCTACTATAGCGTAGCATTAAAATAAATAACGTCCGGGCTTGGTAACAGGTGATGGGTTCCTACCTCATGCATACTACTCAACTACAAGGATTCAATATCACTCTTGGAGGGTTGTTGCAAAGATGCCACTAAATGCAATAAAACATAGGTATGAAAGCATGGTCAAAGTGAACTTGCCTGGTAAGTTGATGAAGATAACAACACTCTCGAATAATGACTTGGTAGAACTATTCGTCACTCCGTTGAAAATCTATATAGCCAAACGTAGCATTCATATAAGCAAACATCCTAGCAAACAATTTTAACACTCATAATAAAACCAACAAATAAAAATGCAAATCAAGGGACACCAAATAAAAACAAAGGAAAACTACACAACAAAACTACTAAAGAAAACTCTAAGACATAACACAAAAATAGTTTTGTCCTAAGTAAAATTTAACATCAAAGAAAATACCAACATAATAAATAATCTGAAAAGAAAATATAAAACAACTAATTTTAACAGAAAGTATTTTTCATAAACTTTTAGTAGCAAAAGAAACAAATAAAAAGCTTTTATGAAACACTAACTATGACCTAAACAAGTTTTCATACAAAACTAAGAAAAACAATTTTTTAAAATAAAACAAAATTTTCTTTTGTTGACTAACAGAAACAAAACTAAATTTTTCAAGAGTGACAAAAAGAAATAATTTGAAACTAATAAAAACAATAAAGAAAAGACTAAAACAAAACTATAACTAAAACAATACTGTTTTGCTAAAACCTAATTTAAAAATAAACTAAAAATAAAGAAGTATATGCTACTGAATAGACAAAACCATAATAAAACAGTAGCAAAAGAATCAATCAAAAATACTTTGTAAAACTCAAAATATGACCAAATTAGTGATTTGAACAAATTTCATCAAATTCAAATCTAAACTATTCAAATTTGAAACCTAAGTACACAAACAGAAACTTAAGCAAATTTGTGACACAATGCAAAAAGAATCAACTCAAACGGAGTTACGGAACTTAAGTTATGAACAAAAGAAGTTTGAATATGAATCTGAACAAATTTCGAAATTTTAAACTTTCAAAAACATGTTTGAGTTGAATTACTGGATAGAGGAGATCGTAACGAAGAAGTGGGCGTTGATTTCATCTAGTTTGGATGGACGAGTAAAAAGTTATGGCTATTTGAAAAATCAGGGCCAAGCTGTTTTACAAAAGAAAAAATAGCTACGGCTAAGGTCTAATGTATAAATACGTAGACTAATTGATAATCTAATCTATTGTATTAGTCTAAAAATAATAAACTACGGAAGTATAAGAAGGAAAAAAACAAAGAAAGATACCTTTATAAGGCAGAGAGAAGACGACGTTGAAGAGATGAGACAATTTTCAGAAGTCGCGCCGGAGAGGAAAAAATATTTTTCTTAGTCAAACCAAAATATTGATTTAACCCGAATCAGATGATTTTTGGAGGCTCTATGGGTCTATATTTATAGGTGGAAAAGAGGCTTAAAGGTCAAAGGCTAGGCAATGTGGGACTAAACATATACGTACGCAGTTGAAATTGGAAAAAGATCATGGGCCAAAAGTTCGGCCCGGCCGTGCGTGTACACTAGTGCGCCAGTTTTTTTTTTTTTTTTTTTGAAATTGAAAAGGAAAAAGAAAAGAAAAACTATGGGGAGAAAAAAAAAGGGAAGCATTATGGCTGGCTGGGCCTGACCCATTTAGGAGAGAAAAAAAATGATGGGACGCCAGATGCTATTATGCAACGCATGGGCGATAAATCAATATGGGCCGTACGTACAGTTTTGTTATTTGTTTTCTTTTAAACAGAAAGCGATAAACTGAAAAACGAAAATATAACTAAAACTTTATATAGGCATATTATATATCAAAATTTTCAGAAAAAGATTTCCTACAAGATAAACATTATTCTAGTATTAAATAAAATACACACAAATTCAAATAAAGCAAAGAGTGCTTCAGCTCTAATAAAATCCAATAAAAATCATTTTAAAAATACCAAAATGAATTCAAATTTATTCCTCTCAATTTTCTGTTGTAGGAATCATGTTACCCTATTTTCCATGTATTTTATTTTTGGAGAAAAATAATTTGAATAAAATCCAAATAACTCCAAATGGAAAATAAATTCAAAAGAACTTTGAATTTATTTCTTTGAAACTCCCTACTCATATTTCATATGTTTTGAAGAAGTCATTTTATCTTCGCTCGTGAAAATCATTGAGTTGCATAAAGTTTCAGAATTGGAAATATTTTCCAAATGAAATTCAAATATTTTCAACACCCTTGTCATTTAAATAAATGGAAGAAGTCATGTCATCTTCTCTCCGGGTTTTGTGATGAAGAGTATTTGAATTCACGAAAAGCATAAAAGCAAAAATGAAAGTTTGGGAAAGTCCTTTTATTCCCTCTCATTTAACTTTCAAAAAGTTTCAAATTTCACTCAATCAATCACACAACAATTCAAACAAACAAACAAATCTATCTATTTATTATAACATTCCAAAATTTAGAATTTTGGGATGTTACATATACCTTTGATCACCTTGCCATCCTTCTTATCCGCCAAATACTTGGGGCAGTTCCACTTCCAGTGTCCAGTTTGCTTGCAGTAAAAACACTGCTTTGTGCTTAGGTCCGGACTTGGGTTTCTTCTCTTGAGCAGCAACTTTCTTGCTGTTCTTTTGAAGTTCCTTCTTCTTTCCTTTGCCCTTTTCTTGAAACTAGTGGTCTTGTTGACCATCAACACTTGATGCTCTTTCTTGATTTCTACCTCCATGCTTTTAGCATTGCGAAAAGCTCGGGAACTATTTTGGTCATCCTTGCATATTATAGTTCATCACGAAGCTCTTGTAGCTTGGTGGCGTGATTGGAGAATTCATCAATGACACTATCATCGGAAGAGTAACTCCCAGTTGAATCAAGTGATTATTATACCCGGACATTTTGAGTATATGTTCACCTTGTGAACTATTCTCCTCCATCTTGCAGCTATAGAACTTATTGGAGACTTCATATCTCTCAATCCGGGCATTTGCTTGAAATATTAACTTCAACTCTGGAACATCTCATATGCTCCATGACGTTCAAAACGTCGTTGAAGACCCGGTTCTAAGCCGTAAAGCATGGCACACTGAACTATAGAGTAGTCATCACTTTGCTCGCCAGACGTTCACAACTTCGGCGTCGCTCCTGCAGCAGTGTCGGCACCCGGCGGTGCTTCCGGGACGTAATTCTTACATGCAGCAATGAGGATAATCCTCGTTACGGACCCAGTCCGTAATTGCTACCATCATCTTTCAACTTTGCTTTCTCAAGGAACGCATTAAAATTTAACGGAACAACAAAGACGAGCCATCTATCTACGATGAAACATAGACAAGCAAAAATACTATCGGTACTAAGTTCATGATAAATTTAAGTTTGATTAATCATATTAAAAACTCCCACTTAGACAGACATCTCTCTAGTCATCTAAGTGATTACGTGATCCAAATCAACCAAACCATATCCGATCATCACGTGAGATGGAGTAGTTTCAATGGTGAACATCACTATGTTGATCATATCTACTATATGATTCACGTTCGACCTTTCGGTCTCCGTGTTCGAGGCCATATCTGTTATATGCTAGGCTCGTCAAGTTTAACTGAGTATTCGCGTGTGCAACTGTTTTGCACCGTTGTATTTGAGCGTAGAGCCTATCACACCCGATCATCACGTGGTGTCTCAAAGACGAAGAACTTTCGCATAGCGGTGCATACTCGGGAGAACACTTCTTGATAATTTTAGTGAGAGATCATCTTATAATGCTACCGTCAATCAAAGCAAGATAAGATGCATAAAGGATAAACATCACATGCAATCAATATAAGTGATATGATATGGTCATCATCATCTTGTGCTTGTGATCTCCATCTCCGAAGGACCGTCATGATCACCATCGTCACCGGCGCGACACCTTGATCTCCATCGTAGCATCGTTGTCGTCTCGCCAACTATTGCTTCTACGACTATCGCCATCGCTTAGTGATAAAGTAAAGCAATTACATGGCGTTGCATTTCATACAATATAGCGACAACCATATGGCTCCGCCGATTGCCGATAACTTCGGTTACAAAACATGATCATCTCATACAATAAAATATAGCATCACGTCTTGACCACATCACATCACAACATGCCCCTGCAAAAACAAGTTAGACATCCTCTACTTTGTTGTTGCAAGTTTTACGTGGCTGCTACGGGCTGAGCAAGAACCGTTCTTACCTACGCATCAAAACCACAGCGATAGTTTGTCAAGTTGGTGCTGTTTTAACCTTCGCAAGGACCGGGCGTAGCCACAGTTCAACTAAAGTGAGAGAAAGCAGACACCCGCCGGTCACCTTTAAGCAACGAGTGCTCGAGGCGGTGAAACCAGTCTCGCGTAAGCGTCACGCGTAATGTCGGTCCGGCCGCTTCATCTCACAATATTGCTGAACCAAAGTATGACATCTTTAAGCAAGATGACTTATATCGCCCACAACTCACTTGTGTTCTACTCGTGCATATGACATCAACGCATAAAACCAGGCTCGGATGCCATTGTTGGGGAACGTAGTAATTTCAAAAAATTCCTACGCACACGCAAGACCATGGTGATGGCATAGCAACGAGAGGGAGAGTGTATGTCCACGCCCTCGTGAGACCCAAAGCGGAAGCGTTATAACAACACGGTTGATGTAGTCGACGTCTTCACGATCCGACCGATCCAAGTACCGAACGTCACGGCACCTCCGAGTTCAGCACACGTTCAGCTCGATGGCGATCCCGGGCTCCGATCCAGCAAAGCGTCGGGGATGAGTTCCGTCAAGACGACGGCGTGGACGATGATGATGCTCCACCGACACGGGCTTCGCCTAAGCTCGCGACGATATGACTTCTCCGGCGCAGGCTTCGCCTAAGCTCCGCGACGATATGACCGAAGTGGAATATGGTGGAGGGGGCACCGACACGGCTAAGAACGATCACGTAGATCAACTTGTGTGTCATGGGGTGCCCCCGCCTCGTATATAAAGGAGCAAGGGGGTGCGGCCGGCCCTAGGGAGGCGCTGGAGGAGTCCTACTCCCACCGGAGTAGGACTCCCCCTCCTAGTTGGACTAGGACTTGGGAAGGGGAGAGGGAGGCGCCGCCCCTCTCCTGTCCTATTCGGACTAGAGGGGAGGGGGCGCGGCCTGCCCCGGCCGCCCTCCTCTTCTCCCTTATGGCCCATCAAGGTCCATTGATCCCGGGGGTTCGGTAACCCGGTGTTCCGTAAATCCGTTTTCATCCGGAACCTTTCCAAGTCCAAACATAGTCTTCCAATATATCAATCTTTATGTCTCACCATTTGAGACTCCTCGTCATGTCCGTGATCACATCCGGGACTCGAACAAACTTCGTACATCATAACTTATAAACTCATAATAAACTGTCATCGAAACGTTAAGCGTGCGGACCCTACGGGTTCGAGAACTATGTAGACATGACCTAGAACTATTCTCGGTCAATAACCAATAGCGGAACCTGGATGCCCATATTGGTTCCTACATATTCTACGAAGATCTTTATCGGTCAAACCGCATAACGACATACGTTGTTCCCTTTGTCATCGGTATGTTACTTACCCGAGATTCGATCGTCGGTATCCAATACCTAGTTCAATCTCGTTACCGGTAAGTCTCTTTACTCGTTCCGTAATACATCATCTCACAACTAACTTATTAGTTGCAATGCTTGCAAGGCTTTATGTGATGTGTATTACCGAGAAGGCCTAGAGATACCTCTCCGACAATCGGAGTGACAAAACCTAATCTCAAATCGCCAACCCAACATGTACCTTTGGAGACACTGTAGTACTCCTTTATAATCACCCGATTCACGTTGTGACGTTTGGTAGTACCAAAGTGTTCCTCCGTAAACGGAGTTGCATAATCTCATAGTTACAGGAACATGTATAGGTCATGAAGAAAGCAATAGCAATATACTAAACGATCAAGTGCTAAGCTAACGGAATGGGTCATGTCAATCACATCATTCTCCTAATGATGTGATCCCATTGATCAAATGACAACACATGTCTATGGTTAGGAAACATAACCATCTTTGATTAATGAGCTAGTCTAGTAGAGGCATACTAGTGACTATCTGTTTGTCTATGTATTCACACATGTATTATGTTTCCGGTTAATACAATTCTAGCATGAATAATAAACATTTATCATGATATAAGGAAATAAATAATAACTTTATTATTGCCTCTAGGGCATATTTCCTTCACTAAAGATATACCTTCCAGCACTAACCTCCCCGGCAACGGCGCCAGGAAAGAGTTTGATGTCTACTACACAACCTTCTTCATGTAGACGTTGTTGGGCCTCCAAGTGCAGAGGTTTGTACGACGGTAGCAAATTTCCCTCAAGTGGATGACCTAAGGTTTATCAATCCGTGGGAGGCGTAGGTTGAAGATGGTCTCTCTCAAACAACCCTGCAACCAAATAACAAAGAGTCTCTTGTGTCCCCAACACACCCAATACAATGGTAAATTGTATAGGTGCACTAGTTCGGCGAAGAGATGGTGATACAAGTGCAATATGAATGGTAGATATAGGTTTTTATAATCTGAAATTATAAAAACAGCAAGGTAACTAATGATAAAAGTGAGCGAAAACGGTATTGCAATGCGTTGAAACAAGGCCTAGGGTTCATACTTTCACTAGTGCAAGTTCTCTCAACAAGGATAACATAGATCATATAACTATCCCTCAACATGCAACAAAGAGTCACTCCAAAGTCACTAATAGCGGAGAACAAACAAAGAGATTATTGTAGGGTATGAAACCACCTCAAAGTTTTTATTTTCGATCAAACCATTGGGCTATTCCTATAAGTGTCACAAACAGCCCTAGAGTTCGTAGTAAAATAACATCTTAAGACACAAATCAACCAAAACCATAATGTCACCTAGATACTCTAATGTCACCTAGAGTATCCGCGGGTATGATTATACGATATGCATCACACAATCTCAGATTCATCTATTCAACCAACACAAAGAACTTCAAAGAGTGCCCCAAAGTTTCTAACGGAGAGTCAAGACGAAAACGTGTGCCAACCCCTATGCATAGATTCCCAAGGTCACGGAACCCGCAAGTTGATCACCAAAACATACATCAAGTGAATCAATAGAATACCCCATTGTCACCACAGGTATCCCACACAAGACATACATCAAGTGTTCTCAAATCTAAAGACTCAATTCGATAAGAGGGGGAGAAACATCATAAGATCCAACTATAGTAGCAAAGCTCGCGTTACATCAAGATCGTGCCACATCAAGAACACGAGAGAGAGAGAGAGAGAGAGATCAAACACATAGCTACTGGTACATACCCTCAGCCCCGAGGGTGAACTACTCCCTCCTCGTCATGGAGAGTGCCGGGATGATGAAGATGGCCACCGGTGATGATTCCCCCCCTCCGGCAGGGTGCCGGAACAGGGTCCCGATTGGTTTTTGGTGGCTACAGAGGCTTGCGGTGGCGGAACTCCCGGTCTAGGTTTATTTTCGGGGGTTTCTGTATTTATAGGAATTTTTGGCATCGGTCTCACGTCAGGGGGGTCTCCGAGTCATCCATGAGGTAGGGGGCGCGCCCAGGGGGTAGGACATGCCCTCCACCCTCGTGGATGGCTCGGGACTCTTCTGGCCCAACTCTTTTACTTCGGGGGCTTCTTTTGGTCCATAAAAAATCCAAAAAATATGCAGGTCAATTGGACTCCGTTTGGTATTCCTTTTTCTGTAAAACTCAAAAACAAGGAAAAAAACAGAAACTGGCACTGGGCTCTAGGTTAATAGGTTAGTCCCAAAAATCATATAAAATAGCATACAAATGCATATAAAACATCCTAGATGGATATTATAATAGCTTGGAACAATAAAAAATTATAGATATGTTGGAGAGGTTCTTCAGGCCCTTCTCTCTTCAGCTTGATCTTCATCAACCAAGCATCCTCTTCTACATTGTTGGAGGAGGGAGAAGACATGATGCATTGCTCAACAGATCTGACCGAAAACAGCAAGAAAAGAAAACATAAGATTTCTTCATGATACGGTGGTCAATAGGTTCTGGGGGTATATAAAGATTTTTTTTATCTTGGGGAACAAGCAAACGGAAGAAAAACAGAGTCCGGAAGGAACCTGACGCAGACAAGGATTCTGTGGTTGTACATGTCACTCGCTATGAGGAGGATGACCTGAATATACACACTGGGAAAACAAAGTTCTTAGGCTGTTGGATCCTTGAAGCCATTTGCACTTATACCAATGTCTAGATGTATTCCAGTCTCACTGTTGTCAGGCGTGTTGTCCAGGGTGTACTGAAGCACAAGAAGTTCAGAGCTACTCCTTCGTTTGTGAGGCATACTGTTCTTGTCAAGCTTACGCAGGAAGATGACATGGCATGCCTCCACAAACAAGTTTATGAGTGGCAAGGCCACAATGTTATCTTCAGGAAGGTTCACATGATTGAGCTACTGCTGGACGTCCATGATGATGGTCATGACAAGTTCTGGCTTGTGTCGATGCCAAATTAGATCGAGGCATGAAATAGTTGCCCCAGTTAGTGTTTAAAAGTAGTTTGGATTGTGTCTAATTATCTGAAACTTGCCTATTATCGAGCCCCCTGGGGCTAGTACTCTGTTTGAATCCATCTATGAGAACTACTGCTACTTTTGTGTGCCTGTGAATCATGTGAGAACCATCCTAATTGTTGCTGAAATAGATGTGTCCTCACTAGTTTTTTCATGTAATATGGCATGGTAAGACATAAGTTTTCACGGTTTATCATACGAGCAGTGTGTGTTTGATGAAATAGAGTACTTGTTTGACAACTGTGTGCCGACATATATATAGGGTACGTAAGGTTGGTTAAGTATTGTAAACACTGTTGGTGCTACCCCACTTGTAAGCAGTTGAGAAAAACACGGCATATTGGCTCAGCTCACTTCAACACTAGAAAAGTCGGCTATTGACCAGCTAATAATCGATAATCTGTTGTCTGACATATATAAGCAACTACGTATCTTGTTAAAGTGGTTCATGCAGCTAACTAAGGCCACAATGTAAATTCCAAACATTCACACGCTAGTCCAGCATTCATGTGGAACATTCACATTAAACTCGGCTTCATAAAATACTTGAAAAGCATAAGTTAAGCAATTTTATACATCTCAATGATTCATAGAACATAACAAACATTTACTAGTATCTAATCTTATAAAAAACAAAGATAGGAAGGAAACTATGGAAATTTTGCAAAAAGATACCCACGCCCCTCTCCACATTTGCAAATAAGGACTTCCCTCATTCATCCTTTTCTCTCACAAGATAAGCTAATCATACAAATGCATCTTGATGTTCCGTGCAACGCGCAGGCATCTTGCTAGTTCACAACAAAAGACAAAGTTGTGAGAAGGTTTACAAATCAGGAAAAATCAAGTAAGGCTTCTCTGAGCAAAGGGCCTCCCTTGGCAGGCTTTAATTTCCTTGAGTTCACTCTGGTTTTTCTTGTTGCCACCATCAAGGGTTAGGTTTTCTCATTCCAGAATAACCAATTATAATTGTGTTCTCAGTTGGAATGCTGAACTGAACCATGTAGTGTACTGACCATCTGAACTTCTTGTGCAGTTCCACTAAATTTAAGCACCGCTATTTGCAGAAATAAGCGGACCACAATGCCTCTTGTCCGTGCACCTATCCCAAAACCTCCGTGCAGCCGTACCAGCTAGTCCTCTGTCCATCCGTGAACTGGTAGAAAGTGCATTCTTGATTAGGATGTAGTTGTTTTCGCTCGTCCCTGCACTGCAATCAGGAAGTAAAACGTACGAATCAACTTCTTTTAGATTGCATTGGTCATTCTACCTAGTTACTACCAATGTAGGAATACCTGGAATACAGGTGGTTAGACGACGGCAGCTAGAAATAGCCATCTCATTTTGTTCAGTTCTACTAAAACCGAGGCATGTACTTTTGATTGCGCAGACATAAACAATATGGAGACATACATCCCAGTTTGCGCAAATATGAAATACGGTTATTTAAATAGTGACAGTTATTTGCAGTGGCATATGATTAACAGCAACATCTATTGTGTTATAATTGACACTACATTGACAGTATGAAAGTGCCCTTAAGTAAGAAGTAGCATCACATCACATCAACACTCCCACTAGATTAACATGCAGAACAATAGCATAAGTATTACTATCATGAGAGTAGCACATGGTCAGTAAATGTGCAATCAAATTTGTGCAGTTCCACTGGGATGAAGCAATGTTAGCGGTGTGAGATTTAAGTGTAATTGCAAAAACACAATTCATGGGAAATAAAACAAGACGGAAGCACTTCATAAATGGTGGTAGCATTGCTTCAATTTATCGACGGAACTAGACCATTACTTAATAGTGACATTAGGTGGCATTGCTTAAATTTTCGACGGCACTAGATCATTACGTAATAGTGACATTAGGTGGAATTGCTTAATGCTTCATGTGATTTTACATTAACAGTAATGATATAGGCGTAGGGACAACAGGGGCATAAAGTGGTGAGGCAGATGTGGTTGTCGAGAGCAGCAAACACTCAGGCAGCATGTCTGCATTTGTCTCATTTTTTATCTCCTCAGCGACATTTTCCTTTGTGAGCACGGGAAATCTAGACCTTCTCGTTCCCATTTGCATTGTCCCCCAACACCCCTCACTTTCTTTCCTTTTTTGAACAAGAGACAGGTCCACTTCCCCCACCCTTCGTCATCCACCACGCTTTCTTCACCTTTTCAACCAAGAGACCGGTTGGGTAGCCAGTATCTACTACTTTCCCCTGTTTCCTCTTAGAACCAAGTCCTAGATTCATGCTACAACTTCCCCACTTTCTTCCCTATTTAAACCAACTCTTAGATTCGGCTGTATGAACTAGCTTTACCTCTAATAATAGTAAAAGTCTAGGTGGCTTTGGAACAGCTGACGGAAGTAGAAAAAGACCCACACGCAGCCACGTGGGGAGCTGGGGTAGTAGAGCAAGGCAGGTTTCGAAGGAATATATACCTGAGGGTCGTCGGGATGTGGCAAAATGGCGTCGGGAGGCCACGTCTTGGCTAGAATACCGAAGGGACGAAGAAGGAGTCACAGACCCTCCCGAGTCGGTCCTATCTCAGAGAGAACGGCATGACCGCCGATCGGGATGCGCGGGCAGCTATTGGTCTCCTCCCTCGCCATCGACGACCGCATGAACGATGCAACTACACCCCTGCCCCGGCCGAGGTGGTCCGGCCGGATTTGTGACCAGTTGTGAGCAGAGAGAGTGTGGCCACCTATGTCTTGCTTAGATCTGGAGAGCATGAGAGAGTGAAAGAGAGGAACCCTAGTAAAGCAAGCGCCGAGGCTCCTACTTATATATATAGTAGAGTGATTTTGTTGTAGCAACCGTTATTAAATTGAATACACGCGAACCACTATTTTCATTTAAAGTTCAAGTTAAAATAAAACTCGATCATTAACGTGCCACCGCAGGTCGCACTATCAAATTACCGGTTCTGGGCGCACTGTGTACTGTATCATTCACGTGCGGTCCCCGACCCTCCATCAAGTTGAAAACTAGACTATTCAAAATGTCAATTGGGATGCCTATTTGTAAAAAAAATGTGCTCCTAGCTTCAAAAAAATGCGCTCCTACGTGTACCCTCGAGTGGGTGTGAGAGAACTAGTGCGTGCATGCACCTCTTCTCTTCGTGAGAGTACAATATACTACGCCCAAAGAACGTTCGCCACAAGAGTAATAGTATAAGTGTGTGACGTGTGAGTTTAAAAGGTGCGCGACGTATTTTATTTTTTAGAAGTTCTAAGGGTAGGGTGTGAAGAGCACATATGTGTGTGACGTCTACCTACAGATAGACGGTGGGTGCGAGAGGACTCGGGAGTGTCATGACTCGTGAGGGTGCATGCGTGCGTGAGAGAGAGGGGGCACATGTCAATGCAATGCATGTGTCCGTAAATCATATCTGAGAAACGTTCGCCATAGGCCGTTTCCTGACGAACGCCGTAAAACCGTTAGATTGGCATTCAGCAGAGTCAGTTTTTCCATGGCATTTAACAGAACAACCACTCCTCCGACACACAAATCTTCACGTGAGTGTTACCAACTGCCGTATACTCCTCCCTCCGTTCCAAAATGTAGTGCATATAGCTTTATTGAAAATTTGAACCTCACAAACTTTTACCGAGTTTTCGTAAACCAAAATGCACATATAGAATATCCAGTATATATCATTTCATTCATCTTTGAGAGGGAACTATAAAGAAGAAAGACCGTCGTATCACCTGCAGCAATTTCAACCATCCTTTGGTGTGGAGGAATATCATATGAACTCTATATGATATGATTTTTATAGGATTTTTCCTTTAGAGCCAATTGTTTCATAGGAATAGATTCATATACTCCACATTTCAAAGGAAAATAAACATGATATCATTTTTATAGCTTTAGATCCACTTGGTTCATATGAATGGATTCCTATAGTCGCACAATTTCAAAGGATAATAAACATTAGCATATATCCAATAGAAAAGTACCTATTATGTGAACCAAATGACATCTCTTTTCTAATCCCTCCTCATAGGAATTGAGATACATGTCATCTCTAGATTCAATAGAAAAGTTCCTATGATGTGAACCAAATGACATCTCTTTTCCAATCCCTACTCATAGGAATTGAGATACATGTCATCTCTTTCCCTACAACTTCCATATATACATCTTCTATTCCTAAATAGCTAGTACAACCCACTAGTAGCTTTTTTCCTGGACATGCAACTATGGCACATGAACACGTCATGCATGCAAGTCATAAATCACATTGTTTTTGTACACTATGCATGCAAGCACCGCATCATCAATTCGTGCATGTTACTCATAAGTTATTTCTTGCATTAGATTTTGTATTGACAATGTATGTGTTGGTCATGTGCACACATATGTAGTTCACATGTCATTCTTTTAACTGCAATTCATTTTTTCTCTTTGCTGCTCCAAACTGTAATTTGGTGCATCGCACGTGGAACAAGATGGTGGATGAGCCACGTGTCGGCCAAAGGGGTCATGTTAAGTGTGTTGCCATTTCATGTGCGGACTGACCCTACTGAGTTGCTACGACAACACAACATGAGCAGCCTACCGCTTGGTTTTGCTCCTTGGTGAATCCCGGCTATATTGATCTAAAAAGATACTACTCCCTCCGTCTCGGTTTATAGGGCATGCACGTACACTGGTACGCGTCGGTGCTATACAAATGGTTTTTAAACCCTTTCTGTGACGACATTTGGAACTGTCGCCAAGTGAGTGTGGGCAATAGGGGGGTCCTTCCGACACGACCCAGAAACCATCGGGGATAGGCCCTCTTGGCACACAGGCTGGGGGAAAATGAGCTCGTGTGCGATCGGGCAAGGCATCGAAACCCAATTATTTCTGTTCGTATGTACATCCCAGACGGTGAATCCCAGAAAAACATTTATGTTCTTATGTATATCACACACAGTCAATCCAAGGAATACGTTTTTGTTCTTATGTACATCCCACATAGTCAATCCAGGGAAAACATTTCCATTCGTATGTATATCACACACAGTCAATACAAGGAATACGTTTTTGTTCTTATGCACATCCCACACAGTCAATCCAGGGAAGACGTTTTCGTTCATATGAACATCCCACACAGTTTTATGTATAGGCTCGTGTGTGAAAGGTGTAACTATCACACACACTCTGCCTTGGTTAACTGTTTGCTTTTATCAACTACATCACGCATGATTTGATGAAGAAAATTGTGTGGCATTGGGCAATCCATCACAAACGCTTTTACTGCCACAACCGTTTGCAAAGTTCCATGATCGTATGCTCTCTTTTTACATCGCACACATTGTTTTCTTTCTAACCATGTGCACACTATTTTATTAGCTCATGTATATTTTTATTTTTGCCTGTAATTTATTATTCGAATTGGAAATTTTGAAATATGAAACGTGCAATTCAAATTCTCAGCACAATGGTTCAAAAACGAATCCATAAATAAAATTTCTAGTACTATATGTTCAGTAATTAGAGGACTAGACAACAATTAACTATGATGAACCACAATATTTAAAGGCGGTAAAGGTGAAGAGACAAGTGTAAATCATTTTGACTGCCGATGGTGTTGAAGAAGCGGAATGCCCATAATGTGCCTTCCTGCATGCCCTAGGCACGAACCAGTTTTGTCCAACCCCTTGTGACGATCGCCCGCCCATCCTTCACCGCCTTCAGGAAGACTTCTAGAGCAGTATCATGGTAGCATGAATTATATAGTTTAACCTTAGTTGCCTCCACTCCAGTCATGTAGTTTGCAAGGTAATCATCAGTAAATAGCTTCGGAAACCACTCAAAAGAGAAAAATATCAGATACTGAGGTCTAATAGAGTAACTTGTTGTGGGCAGGGGAAAAAGGCAACACATTACTTACCATCCTAAAGTTCACTGTTGTCTTGGACAATGTGTAAATAAAGAGTTTAACTCCAATCGCCTGTTTCTTTTGCCTAACAATCTTTCTTAGTTTCCTCACTTGACGCTTGTTCATGAATATCTCATTGCCCCATACACAAAAGGGATTGAAGCGTGGATCAGTACTGCTCATATATGTACCTAGAAGCAACCAGTAAATGTTAGAAGCTAAACTGAGATTACACAAATGATATAAAATACAACTACATATGTTCCTAAGTAAAAGTATTTTTTTTAGAGATTTCAATATGAACTACATATGGATGTATATAGAATTATAGATATAGTTTAGGTTAGAATCTAGATTCACTCATTTTGCTACTTATGTAGTCTATATTGGAATCTCTAAAAATACTTATATTTAGGAATAGATGGTGTATAAGACATGGGATGCAGCTAACCTCGATGGCAAACAACAGCATCGCCCATTGTAGCCCTATGTAAGTACATGGAAAGCCAATGTTAACTACAACAGGGTTAACATCCACAAAAAATATCAAATGGTAATAAAATGGCAGCATATGTAGTGATATCTTCATTGCGAAAGAGTAGCACGGTAGAAAAGGGACGAATTAAAAAATGGATACAACTGTTAATTGCAACAGGCTTAACAACATCCTAATTCATGTTTTGTAAGTTTGTAGCCATTGAAATACAACTCTTTAAAAATGGATACAACTGTTAATTGCAACAGGCTTAATGGGCATTGAAACCAGTACTGATAAAAATGCAATTGGCAGAGTTAAACATCACAAGGTAGGTGCTCCCAGAGCAGATAATGGCTCAGTTGTCTATAAAAAGGTAGGGAAAATAGCTAAAACGTGTTAGGCATGTTTACTACAACATGCTTAATACATCGTCCGTACGAAACATAGCCATTAATTGCAACTGGTATTGGTAAGATTGAACTGGTGAGTACATACTTGGTAAGTCCCGAGAGGTAGTTTTTGGGGCACTTCATCTTGGCGAGCTGCTCAAAGTCGTGGCAGAGGCGAGCTGTTCCTCCGGTCGAAGCATGGATCGATGCCAGCGACATGTGTACCTACAGCAACCAGATAAATAGTAGAAGTGAAACTGCAATTGCACAAATGATGTGAAATACTGTAAGACAAGGGATGCAGCTAACCTTGACGGCAAACAACAACATCGGCCGTTATGACCCTGCGTAAGTACATGGACAAGCATGTTAAGTACAACAGGGTTAGCATTCACCAAAAATAACAAATGGGCAACATCTCTAGTATATCTTCATTGCAGAGAGTAGCATGGTAGCAAAGGGACAGATTAAAAAATGGATACAACTATTAATTGCAACAGGCTTAACAGCATCCTAAGTCATGTTTTGTAAGTTTGTACCCATTGAAATACAACTCTTTAAAAGTGGATTCAACTGTTAATTGCAACGGGCTTAATAGCCATTGAAACCGTTACTGATAAAAATGCAATTGGCATAGTTAAACATCAGAAGGCAGGTGCTGCCGGAGCAGAGAATGGCCCAGATGTCTATAAAAAGGTAGGGAAAGTAGCTAAAACGTGTTAGGCATGTTTACTACAACATGCTTAATACATCGACCGTACAGAACATAGCCATTAATTGCAACTGGTATTGGCAAGATTGAACTGGTGAGTACATACTTGGTAAGTCCTGAGAGGTAGTTGCTGGGGCACTTCATCTTGGCCAGAGCCCACCAAAAGTCAGCGGCGACGGAGGCGAGCTGTTCCTCCGGGTCGAAGCGTGGATCAGTGCCACTGACATGTGTACCTACAGGCAACCAGTAAATGGTAGAAGTTAAACTGTAATTGCACAAATGATGTGAAATGGTGTAAGACATGGGATGCAGCTAACCTCGACGGCAAACAACAGCATCAGCCATTATGACCCTGCGTAAGTACATGGATAGGCATGTTAAGTATAACAGGGTTAGCATCCAGTAAAAATAGCAAATGGGCAGCATCTCTAGTGATATCCTGAGTCATGTATTGTAAGTTTGTTGCTGGTATTGGTGAAATTCAGCTGGACACAGTAATATTTGAACATCACACAGTGTGCAGTACTAAAATAAACAAGGCACGAACATGCTTAATACCTCAGCCATACAAATCATAGCCGTTGCAAGTCGTATTGGTAAGATTTAGCTGGTCAGATCTTACCTGTTAAGTCCTGGGGGGTAGTCGCTGGGGCACTTCATCTAGGCCAGAGCCTGCACCATGTCGTCGGCGGCGGAGGCGAGGTGTTCCTCTGGGTCAACGCGCATAGCGGCCATCGCGCAAGGACCGCCATCAGCTCCTGGTTGTGGGGATTTGGAGGCATGAGGATGTTTCGTAGGCGCCATTTAAGCAATCAGGCCGGGGCCGTGATAGAGATTGGTGGGTTACCTGACTGGATCTGAGCAGAACGTAGATGTGGTTGAAGCTGTGGTTGCGGCAGCGGCGGTTTTGGATGCCGATAGGGGAGGCGTGGGGGCGGGGGGATACTGAGGAAATTTGATGGGTGGGGATGTGGTTGGAGGAATAAATTCTAAAATCGCGCGCCTAATGAAAATTTCGCTGCGAAACTTGAAACTTGGGCGGGGGAACACACAAGGCAGACGAACCACGTAAAAGTACTCGTGTGCGAGAAAACATAAATTGGCAGATCCCGTCTCCAAAAAAATGTACACGTGTAATTGATATTTGTTCGTTCAATGGTACGCCAAGTTTATTAGGAAACATAGCACAGGTAACTGAATTATGGATCATTAACGCAAAAAAATGTAGACGGGTATGGCATAGAAATCGTGTGTTTTGTGATCTTTTAATGATTAATGCAGAAAACGCACACGAGCACACATGCTAATCAACGCTCAAAGCCCTCAAAGGATTCTCTTACCGAAATTGTACGTTAATACTATAAACATAAAGTACTACGGGTAATTTTCTCTAATACTACATACTTAAACTACTTCTCACATGATGCCATCGGGGCATGCTGGCCAGACGTCGGCTTCTCCTTCAAGGCCTTGTAGGCGGCAGCCCACCATGCTTCAATCTCCACCAAGCTCTCCTCACCATGGCGTGCGGCCTCTTCTTTCTTGTGGCGGTGGGACTCTCTTTTCTTGACTGCTTTTTGCTTTTCCCGCTCCTTTTGTGCGGCTTTGGCCGCCTCTAGATCCACCACCCATTCGGCCATGGTAGCCTCAAAGTCCACCCATGTAACTGTGTGGCCGCTCGAAACGATGAACTCGGCGCGGCGAGATGCCATCGCTTCCTTACCATGTGTGCGGTCACGGGCGGTGAGGAACGCAGCGCGGCGGGATGCCGTCACTTCCTTACCAGTTACTGTGCATCGCGGTGCCATGGAGGACGCCTGGAGAGAGCTCTGGGACGGAGGGGCCGGGCAGCCGTACAGTGCGGTGGTATTCAAGAGCTCAAGGACAAACGACAACAGAATTTTGGCTTCCCTTACAATTTTTCTTGTTCAATATGGCACACGGTTCATCTCCATCGCTTCCGGAAACAGTGTGCGCTGGGCCTATTGTGTGTTGCGTTATGATTGGCCGGAACCCCAGCCACCCGGATCGTGCGTGTGCACCGTAGGATGCGCCGCGATCGAACGGCAATCCAGGTCCCTCACATCACACCTATGCAGCTGTAGCTGGATTGGATTTAGATGCGCTAAATGCCTAGAAAATGCACATAATCCCCTAAATATGGTAAATGAGCCCGGGAAAATGCCAAATTTGAACACGGTGATTTGCAGGGTGTATGTTCGTCGTAGAAAAAAAACTCCAGGGCAAAGAACGAATAAAAATTGGATTCCCCTTCAATCTTGGTGATTTCCCTCTCGAAAGCATGGACCTTCTTTGGTGATGGTTTGATTTATGAAGGCCGTGCATGGCGACATAAGCCAAACCTTCTCAATTTTTTACCATGGCATGGTGAGGTCATACCATGGAACACCATACCAGGCATCATGTTTTTCAAGCATTTATTTCATTTTATCTATAGTTTAAAACCCAATAAACAAACATTTGTGGTTGACTATTGCCACACATTTCATAGAAATATCTGGCCATTCCTTGTAAAAGGCATGAGAATTTACTAAATAGCACGAGCATGGTTTTCCATGCCGTTCTTGTGCACCCTTTCATGCACCAATTGTTTGAACTTGCATTATGTGCATTAATGCCTAAGAAATGCACATAATCCCCTAAATATGGTAAATGAACCCAGAAAAGTGCCAAGTTTGAACACGGTGATTTACAGGGTGTATGTTCATCATAGAAAAAAAACTCATGAACAAAGGACAAAGGAAATTTGGATCCCCCTTCAATCTTGGTGATTTCCCCCTCGAAACCATGAAACTTCCTCGGTGATGGTTCGATTTATGAAAGGCATGCATCACGACATAAGGAAAACATTTTCCAATTTTTACCAGGGCACGGTGTGGCCATACCATGGCACCATGCCAAGCGTCATGTTTTCCAACCATGTATTTCATTTTTTGTATAGTTGTTAACCCAGTAAACGACGCGTTTATGGTTGACTATTGCCACACATTTCCTTCAAATTTTTGCCCATTCCTTGTAAAAGGCATGAGAATGTACTAAATAACACGAGCATGGTTTTCGAGACCGTTCTTGTGCACCTTTTCATGCACCGATTGTTCAAATTTGACTTATGTGCATTAATGCCTAGAAAATGCACATAATCCATAAATATTGTAAATGAGCCCGGAAAAATGTCAAATTTGAACACGTTGCATTTGAGGCGGTATGTTGATCGTTGGAAAAAAATTGAATGACAAACTAGGGCAGAAATTTGGATTCCCCTTCAATCTTGGTGATTTCCCTCTCGAAAGCATGGAACTTCCTCGGTGATGGTTCAATTTATGAAGGGTGTGCATGACGACATAAGCCAAACCTTCTTAAATTTTTACCAGGACATGGTGAGGTCATACCATGGCACCATGCCAGGCGTCATGTTTTTCAAGCATTTATTTCATTTTTTCTATAGTTGCAAACCCAATAAACAAACATTTGGGGTTGACTATTGCCACACATTTCATCGAAATATCTGTCCATTCCTTGTAAAAATGAAAGAGAATTTACTAAATGGCATGAGCATGGTTTTCCAGGCCATTCTTGTGCACCCATTCATGCACCGATTGTTTGAACTTGAATTGTGTGAACTAATGCCTAGGAAATGCACATAATCCCCTAAATATGGCAAATGAACCCGGAAAAGTGCCAAATTTGAACACGCTGATTTGCAGGGTGTATGTTCATCATAGAAAAAACTCATGGACAAAGGGCAAAGGTAATTTGGACCCCCCCTTCAATCTTGGTGATTTCCCCCTCGAAACCATGAAACTTCCTTGGTGATGGTTCGATTTATGAAAGGCGTGCATGATGACATAAGGAAACCATTCTCAAATTTTTACCAGGGCACGGTGAGGCCATACCATGGCACCACACCAGGCGTCATGTTTTCCAAGCATGTATTTCATTTTTGTATAGTTGTTAACCTAGTAAACGACGCGTTTATGGTTGACTATTGCCACACATTTCCTTCAAATATCTTCCCATTCCTTGTAAAAGGCATGAGAATGTACTAAATAGCACGAGCATGGTTTTCCAGACCGTTCTTGTGCACCTTTTCATGCACCAATTGTTCGAATTTGAATTATGTGCATAATTAATGCCTAGAAAATGCACATAATCCCTAAATATGGTAAATGAGCCCGGAAAAATGTCAAATTTTAACACGTTGCATTTGAGGCATTATGTTAATAGTTGGAAAAAACTGAATCACAAACTAGGACGGAAAATCTGGATTCCCCTTCAATCTTGGTGATTTCCCTCTCGAAAGTATTGAACTTCCTCGGTGATGGTTCGATTTATGAAGGGCGTGCATGACGACATAAATCAAACCTTCTCAGCTTTTAACCAGTGCATGGTGAGTCCATACCATGGCACCATGCCAGGCATCCTGTTTTTCAAGCACGTATTTGATTGTTCTATAGTTGATAACCCAGTAAATGACGCGTTTGTGGTTGACTATTGCCACGCATTCCCTTGAAATCTCTGCCCATTCCTTGTAAAAGGCTTGAGAATTTACCAAATACCTCGAATATGGTTTTTTCAGACCGTTCTTGTGCACCTTAGCGAAATATTCACTCATCTCTTATCGCAATCCATCCATCCCTGTTAATCAACCGGCAGAAATCACCATGGAATCATTTTTGTTCTAGCTGATTCTTAGGTGTTCATTCATGTGTCCACAGTGCGAGCACAAATCGGACAAGCGTGGTCACTGACCGATTGAAACGAAGTTCTATCTCACCATTCCGGATGACTTTAGGGAGCGCTCGGTATGTTCAAACTCAACCTACCGCGGTCGGCATGGCCTAAATTTTTGAACATATATCGTATGTTGCTACATTATCTATATATTTGTATCAAATCTTTGTTACATTATCTATTTTTATTTATATATTTTTGTACTTTGCTTTCATCTATATATTGATCTGTTCGATCAGTTACTCCCATATTTGCATCTTGCTCTGTTATTTCAGTATATCTAATTTATGTTCTTAATTTTCATTTCAACCAGTACATCCCTTGCTTTGCAAGAACAGGAGTACAAGGAAATCTTGGGCTTTACTTTGTTGATGACTCCCAAGATGTCATATTGACAATGCATCATGGATTTACAATGACGGTTAGCGTAAAACTTGATAAAGATGGTCACTCCTATTCTAATGCGGACCTTTGGAGAAAAATGTCTAAGTGTTATGAACTGAAAGCTGGCAATAAAATTCTAGTGTGTGCACCACAGCCTGGTCTAATTAACATGGATGTTTACTTCCCCAACGTCATCAGTCGATCAAAGTCTGATCGAGGTTAGTGTCCTTTCAACTTTCTCCATGTTGTCATATTAATTAGCAAAATCGGGGTATTTGTTCTGACTAATTGATCACTATTAAGCAACCAATTGTGATTTCATATTCTGACTCCATTCCTAGGTAGTAACAAATTCTATTTACCAATTTATGCGCACTATATATTCTTCTGCCATGTTTTGAATAAATAATACCTTTCCACCTTTTAAGCAGGACATGTTGGATGCATAGTGAATGATCTGTATGTTACTAAGCGTACCAAATTTCACTGGAAGGACTTGAAGCATGTCATAAACTTTGTTGATAATCTGACAGAGATGGCACAACGTATGAACGCTGGATTTTGGATGGGATTAATTAGACCTATGGTGCACACATTGAACAAAACCAATTGTGTGCACAAAACACTGGTAAAAAGTCTTATTTTAATGTTGATGCTCATAAACTATATATATATCTTCAATGATATGTTACAATTGGTTTTTATTCTACATGTCAACAGAAATTGCCCGCTGTAGCAGTTCCTGGATCGATTTCCCGGCGTGGTCGAATTACACTTGTGCCTGCTAATAACACCAAAGTTATTGCAAGGTACTGCATTTCCCACAGAAATGGAACCATTCAAATTAACAAGTTCTCGCTTGTCGTGGCAAGGCATCCATATTGGAAAATTGGAGACACTTTTCTACTCATGCTCTACCAAGGCACAGGAGGGCTCTTCTTTTTCATTGACGAGATGCCGAGTCGTCGTGATCAAGCTGCTTCCAGCGGATAGTTTTGGTTGTTGGCCCTCAGCCTCTTAAAATGTGCTATTTGTTACTATGTTAAGTATGTAGATATGGACCATATGGTTGTTGACCCTTATCCTCTTAAAATGTGATAGTTGTTACTATGTTAAGTATGTATACGTAGATATGGACCATATGGTTGTCAAAACCGTGTTACGAAGATCCTCCTTTTGTCAAATAGTGTAACCACTATATATATATGTTACTCAAATGTTGTTACCCAAGTTCTTAAATTTCATGGAAAGTATTAGTATGGTACACAGTTCATTGAGTTTAAGCATGTGCCTGATGTCGAGAAGGCATTTGCATATTAACTATCCATATTGCAAATTCACACACATGTTAACATAAGGAATCGTATGTGTAACTTACTAATCATCGCACACGAGTACTCGCAGACGCATGGTCTGTTCGAGGCAACGAGGCAGGAAGGGAAACAAGAAAATAAAGGTTGAGCAACTTAGTTTTGGGAAAAAATCTGATTTTACGGAGTATCTACCCACTATGGAGGTGGTACTACTTACTGCTCCCTCCTTTCCGGTTTATAGGGCTAACCTAAAAAAATCGTTTTTTTGTTTTGTAAGTCTCAACTCTACTGTCCCTCCGTCTAGGTGTGTAAGTCATCTTATGAAAACCAAATAATCCCAAAACACTTAGGCATGGTACATTGACTCCCTCCTTGTTTCTTGTTTCGTGACGTATCAACCAATAAGAGATGTGGGCCCTGCATGCTTTCAATGACTTGAGACTTTCAAACATGACATGCAGTGGTTAATTCATTGCATGCTATGCTATTAACTAGCAAAAAAACATTAAGTTCTATCGTTTTCCCCTCTGCCTTGGTCGCGATGCACAACCTAAGATGACTTATACACCTAGACAGAGGGAGTAGTACTTATCATCACATGTTTGGATTTCGAGGTGCATTAAATCACCCGATGCAAGCAGTATCAAGAGAAAACTCACCAATGCATGTAGAAGTTCATGGAAATTTAGTGGTCATGCATGCATTCATTGTAATTAATGCATCGGTAAACATAACTTTTTGAGAAAAACGAGCGTACTAATTAAGTACTTGTGCACACTACGAAATTAATTCCACCACTCACTGTCTACCTTGGTTGGGGAGATTTTGAAATTGAGCCATAAACCGGAAAGGAGGGAGTAGTAACATAGCCTAGGGTAGCTTGTTGCACCATGGACTCCAAGGAAATTGTTGCAGTACTACTCCTATGTACTACCATTGTACTACTCCTACTACTAAAAGACATATATTTCAAACAATATGATAATCTCTCTAACCAAGGTAGGGGAGTACCTCCGTCCTGGTTTATTAGTCCCCATTGTAATTTGTGCTAAATTTTGACCAAAGGTTTGACTGACAAAATGTTAGTGCATGTCAAAAAATTATATCATTAAAATTTGTAACATTGTTGTCCTACCTCCGACCTAATATCTATCCCGCCCACCATTTAGGACATACGAGATTATTGTCCTACCCCCGACCCACAATATGTCCGACATTTTAGATGGGAGCAAAGTTTGTAACTTTCCCCAAATTTCAAACAAGTGCGTCCCAAACCGAAACATTGTTCCCCCTTAGTTCCGCCTCTCCCTCTGTTTCCCCATTCATACTCCGTGGGCACCGAAACGCCCTCTCCACCAGCTGCGAAACCCCAGCCTCCTCCTTCCTGCACCCATCGCATCCAATCCACCGCCACCCTCCTCCATCACGCCAGAGCTGGTACCCTGACATCGTCGTCCAATGCAACTGCAACTGCAATGCCCTCAAGGACTTAGCAGCTGAAGCCGAGGCAGAGCTGCCCCCACGACGCCGGCACCGACATGCGCCATACCAGTACCACTTCGACCATGTCGTCCTGTGCCTCACAGCAGCCGCTCCACTGTTGCAACCGTCCACCGCATCGGAGCTGTTCCCGCAATGCCATCGTTCACCGCCTCAGATCTGGTTCCCCACCACTGACAGACGGCCACTGCACCACACTCAACAACTTGTCCATGGGTTCTTCCAAGGCTCCATCGTCCTCCACAACTTCTCATTTCCAGCGAACCACAAGAAGATCGTTGGAAAAACAGAAGGAGGACACAACACTCCCAGCAGAAAGAGGTACTCATCTTCCCTTATTCGTGCAAATCTTACGTCTCTGCTCACACCGTATTCATCCCACGAAAGAAACTAGTTGAGCTCTTCTTACTGCACCTTCTTCGTGATACTAAATGCACAATGTTTCCTCCCATTTACTATTTCACATTAATTAGCTAGAGGTCAGCCACCCGCCTGGATTTCAATTCTGGGTCAGTTGATTCGCAATTAAAAAAAGCAGCACCTGCTTAGGCGCACGGAGAACCTAGTCCGCATGTTCACCGAGGAAGCGGCACATCGGTGTCTATCATAGCGGTGTGGGGAGCAGGAGCTGCTTGCGCCCGATCTGGAGGTCAGCGGGGCTAGAAGGGATGGCCGTGGGGTAGTGCCAAGCACAGCGATGCGGTGAGGTCAACGGGATGGCGGAGGCAGGGGACTGGGCCGGTGGTCGCTAGCGTTTCGAGGAAGATCGTCAATACTGACTGGCTGGAGGTAGATGAAGGCGATCTGCCCGTTCTTTATACATCGGACGATGCAGAAAAAATGGACTGGCCTATTTGTTTTCAGTCAAATGTTATTTTCATAGGACCACACCTTGTGGTGTGCTGGAGGAGCATCTGCATTTCCCAGCCATCCCTGTGCTGATATTTCAAAATCATATAATCTAGTAATTTCGTGTGCCATGCATGTTGTAGAGCTAACAAATGTCTCCCGTCATTTATTTCTCACCGACCTGCTATCTGCTACATTTACAATGTACTACTTGTGCACACACTGCACCCATACTCACACTATTGTTTTTTATGCATGGGTTCATGCTCTGACGCAGTGTTGATGAATACAAAAAGAAAAGACAGAAGTTGCTCTAGTGTAATTCAAGATAAGCACTAAGCGTTTCAGCGCTCTAAAGGGTGCGATGTCGTGAGATGGAGATAGTAAATGTAGCTCAGAGTTGATGATCTCAATTGCCACACATAACCATCCTGTGTGCTTGCTTTAACTTCACGCTATCAAATGTGGTTGCATGTTGCATATGGTGTCTAGCTTGTATTGCTTCCAATTTGGTTAAATTGCATCTGCTTACTTTACACATTATACCTTTGATAATGACATGCCTTCCTGTTTTTGATACATACTACATATGTCTATTAACTATGTTCTTACATCAAACTAATGCTATTTCGTATCCCTCATCAATCACTTATGATGAGACAGTCACCCCAGTGGGTTACTGTGAGATGCGCTACTAGTTTAAAGAGTGCAGTGTCATCCTCCGCACATGATTCTCAAGAAACAGCAAGGCTAAATGAAGATAGTCAACGTAGCTCTCTAGTTGATGACCGCAATTCCCGTACACTACCATCGCATGTGCCTGCTCTTACTTGGCAATGTGATATGTGGTTGCATGTTGCATATGGTGTCTACCTTGTAATGCTTCTACTTGGGGTAAATTGCATCTGCTTAGTTAACACATTATACCTGTTAATATGACATGGCTTCCTGTTTTTGGTACATACTACATCTTTCTATTAACCATGTTCTTACATCAAACTACTTTTCTTTTGTATCCCTCATCAATCACTTCTGACGAGACACCTTCAAATTGATAGTGTAATATTGGTTGCATCTTGCATATCATTTCAAACATGTATTGCCTCTAATTTGTTGAAATGCCACTTATAATGAGACACTTCTAACTTGGTAGAGTGATTTTGGTCGGATCTTTCATATGGTGTCTAGCTTGCATTGCTTCCAATTTGGTGAAATGCCTTTTTCTTAGCATTTTTCGTACATATTCAATCCTCCTACAATGTGGTTGCCTTACATAAAAGTCGTGTTTGTCAGTATCATGCATCAACGAATTTGGAAGAGCGAATTTCATTCCTTTTTCTTGTGTGTTTACTTGGCAAGGCAAAATCTAAAAGGATGAACGCACAAAATGATGGTGGTCCTCTAGAGCAACCAAAACAGATGATCTCTGCAGATCCTCCTACTACTCCTACTGCAGTGCAAGTTCCAAATCTCATCTCCCCTACTCCACAACCCTGTGTGCTTGCTCTAACATGGCAAGTGTGATATCTGGTTGCATGTTGCATATGGTGCCTAGCTTGTATTGCTCCTAATTTGTTAAATTGCATCCCCTTAGCTTACACATTATACATGTGAATATGACACGCCTTCCTGTTTTTGGTACATACTACATCTTCCTATCACACCATGTTCTTACATCAAACTATTGTTCTTGTGTATCCTGCATCTGTCACTTTTGATGAGACAGTCACGCCCATGGGTTAGTATCAGATGCGCTACTCTTATAAAGAGTGTAGTTTCATCCTCCCCACATGATTCTCAAGAAACAGCCAGTCTAAATGAAGATATTGAACGTAGCTCTTTACTTGAAGACCGCATTTCCCCTACACCACCATCACAGGTGCTTGCTCTAACCCAGCATGTGATATGTGGTTGCATGTTGCATATGGTGTCTAGCTTGTAATGCTTCTAATTAGGTAAGTTGCATCTGCTTAGTTTACACATTATACCGTGAATATGACATGCCTTCCTATTTTGGTACATACTACATTTATATGTTAACCATGTTCTTACATGAAACTACCTCTCTTCTGTATCCTGCATCAATCACTTACGATGATACACCTTTATTCATTGCATATTGCATATTATTTCTAGCCTATTGCCATGTATTGCTTCTAATTTGGTCAAATACATTTATGAGGCCACCCTTTTAATTTGGCAGATTCATATTGATTTCATCTTTCATATGGTTTCTGATGTCTACTATGCAACTTTATTCTTGTAGACACGTGTTGGGCCTCAAACCGCAGAGTTTTGTAAGACAGTAGCAATTTTCCCTCAAGTGGATGACCTAAGGTTTACCAATCCGTGGGAGGCGTAGGATGAAGATAGTCTCTCTCAAATGACCCTGCAACCAAATACAAGAAATCTTTTGTGTCCCCAACACACCCAATACAATGGAAAATTGTATTGGCACACTAGTTCGGCTAAGAGATGATGATAAAAGTGTAATATGGATGGTAGAAATATATTTTTATAATCTGAATAAATAAAAACAGCAAGGTAGCAAATAGTAAACGGGCACAAAAACGGTATTGCAATGCTTGAAAATGAGGCCTAGGGTATGTACTTTCACTAGTGCAACCTCTCAACAATGCTAATATAATTGGATCATATAACCACCCCTCAAAGTGCGATGAAGAATCACTCCAAAGTTCCTATCTAGCGGAGAACATAAGAATAAATTGTTTGTAGGGTATGAAACCACCTCAAAGCTATTCTTTCCATTCGATCTATTCAAGAGTTCGTACTAAAATAACTAAAAGCTATTCTTTCCGTTCGATCTATCTAGAGTTCGTACTAAGATAACACCAAAGCAAAATCATATTCATAATACTCAATCCAACACAAAGAACTTCAAAGAGTGCCCCAAGATTTCTACCGGAGAAACAAAGTGTAACATCCCAAAATTCTAAATTTTGGAATGTTATAAACAAATAGATAGATTTGATTGATTGTTTGATTGATTGACTGAAAGTGAGTGAATTCGAAACTTTTGAAAGTTAAATGAGAGGGAATAAAAGGACTCTCCCAAACTTTCATTTTGCTTTTATGAACTTCGGGAATTCAAATTTTTTTTCATTACAAAACCCTAGAGAGAAGATGACATGACTTCTTCCATTTATTTAAATGACAAGGGGTGTTGAAAATATTTGAATTTCATTTGGAAAATATTTTCCAATTCTGAAACTTTATGCAACTCAATGATTTTCACGAGCGAAGATAAAATGACTTCTTCAAAACATATGAAATATGAGTTGGGAGTTTCAAAGAAATAAATTCAAAGTCCTTTGAATTATTTTCAATTGGAGTTATTTGAGTTTTATTCAAATTATTTTTCTCTACAAATAAAATATATGGAAAATAGGGTAACATGATTCCCTACATCATAAAATTGAGAGAAATTAATTTAAAATTATTTTGGTATTTTAAAATGATTTTCAGTGGATTTTATTAGGGCAGTAGCACTGTTTGTTTTATTTGAATTTTTGTGTAATTTATTTGAAGCTATATTAAAGTTCATCATGAAGGAAATCTTTTTCTGAAAATTTTGATATATTATATGCCTATATAATATATTTATTTATTTGATTTTATTATTTTTATTTGTCTCTGCTAAAAATTATTAAAAAAAAAAGCTGTAGCGCCTTGGGCCAAAGGCCCAAGCCGCCTAGGAGCCACCGGCCGGCCACGAGGCCACAAGGCCATCGCGCACGCACCAAGCCAGGGAGCCGCTCCTTTTCCCAAGTCCTAGTAGGACTCTTTTCCTACTTCGTTTATTCCGTATCTATTCCTAGATCTATTCTACTTGTTTCCTAATCCTAATCTATTTCTTGTCCCCTACCCCAAGCAAAACTCCTACCCTCCCCAATATAAATACCCAAGCACCCCCCCCCCTCCAACACATCAAATTAACTCTCCTCTCCTCTCCTCCTTCAGCAAGAAGGCTTCAGTGCCGCCGCCGCCGCCACTTGCCCGCCGCCGCCCTCGCCGCCGCCCCTCACCAGCGCCGCCGCCGCCCCACCAGCGCCGCCGCCGCCACTTGCCCGCCGCCCTACGCCGCCGCCCGAGCCCTCGCCTCTCGAGGTACTAGCCCAGCGCCAGCGCCACGTTTTCTAGATCGGTTTTGAGATCGGTTTCCATTCCGTTTTCTAGATCGGTTTTTTCGTTTGGTTTCCTTTCCAAACCCTAGATCGGTTTTCTCGCCGGTTTTTCTTTCGGTTTTGTTTAGAAGCGTTCAGCTCGATTGATTTTTCTTTTATTTTAATTTCCGTCATGGACCTATCCGTAGTCCCTAATCTTCAAACGGCTATAACTTTTTACTCGTAAGTCGGAATCCAACGAAACCAACGCCCACTTCTTCGTTATGATCTCCTCTATCCAGTAATACAACTCAAACATGTTTTTGAAAGTTTTAAAATTTGAATTCAAACAGATTTTTATTAGAACTTCGTTTGATCATAACTTGAGTTTCGTAACTCCGATTTAGTTGATTCTTTTTGCTAATCGAAGCTCTTGACCTAAACTTTCTGATAAGGCCAAATTCACATAATTTTTGGTACTGTTAGAAATTGTTTTATGCTGCAAGAGTTATTTGATTTGGTTTTGATGTTTTCCGAATTGTTTTCTTCGTTCTTTCCGATCTTTTGAGTGATTGCTTATGTGTGGTTACTATTGCTTGATTACGATAGATTGACCGGAGTGTGACGAGTAGAGCTATCAAGAGTTTTGAGTGCGAATCATCTTCATCAACTTTGCAGGCAAGTAACACTTGATCATACCTTTTCTACTACCCAGTTTTTATGCATTAGATCAAACCCTCAAACACTTGCATGGTTAGGATCTAATTAAATTGTGGATTGGGAAGTAGATTGAGGTAGTACCTATTACCTGTTTACTTATGAAACCTTGGGAGTTACTTCTACGTTTGCTTGTTATGCCATGCTACGCTAGTAGACGTGGATTGGGTGAGTGAATATCCATGACAGATGTGAGATTGTTAATTAATGGTTTATTTAAGGTGGCAACCTAAACACACATCTGGGTGGATTGAGGCACCTGGTTTCCATCAGACTTGCTGTATTTCTTCGGCCGCCACCCAGGCCCAAAGGGATCATAAGATTATTCAAACTGGAAACTTCCGTGTGCAGCCACAAGCCAATTATGGGCTCTGGCATAGTTGAGTAAGTTGTGCGAACTCTTACGGGTAGGCTAGCTGATGTAGGGGATGTAGGTTGGTACGGTCTACCCACATGTAAGGTGCTAGTGCTTCTGAAAGACTGTGTCTCGGTCATCCGTCTCTCAAACACCATGTAGTGCGAGAACCAAACGGAGGCGATCGAGTCTTGTGGGGAAAAGTGCGCAAACCTCTGCAGAGTGTATAAACTAATCATGATTAGCCGTGTCCCCGGTTATGGACAATTTTGAGTATCTAGTATCTGGATATCCTGTTGATCTCATCACGTTACTTAATATAATTTGTTTGGGTTTAATGAGTACTTTTTAATTGGGATTGAGGATGCTGTCAACCATTCTCAATGTTTAACAACCACCATGATAGTTAAATAAAATTATTCCTTTGTAGTAGGGAAAAATTGGCTTTTCGCAAAAACTGTAACCATAGAGCTTTCCACCAGCCATATATGCATGTAGTATAGCTTATTCTTTCATTACTCTCTATGTGTTACATTGCCAGCATATTCCATGTGCTGACCCGTTTTCGGGCTGCAACGTTTCATGTTGCAGATTTTTCAGACGACGAGTAAGTGATACGTTAGGGTTACGATTTCCTATACTCAACTTTGCCGTTGGTGTTGATGGGAATCCACAACCTTGTTGCTTCCGCTATATATTTGGATCGAGGTAATAGTATTTACGTTACTTTATACATGTGATTTACCTCTATTATAAATCCTTCGAGTACTGTGCGTGTCAGCATACCGATCCAGGGATGACACCTAAGCACAGAGACTTGATCCATTCGGTCGGGTCGCTACAAGATGGTATCGAGCACATGTTGGTGTGAGGACGTGACCCTAGAAACTGATAAGCCTATAGGAAAGATTTTCTCTACAACTTCATTTTCAAAAGATCTTTTACCTCTCTTTTCTTCGAGTTTATTCAAATATTCCCTTTTAGTGAGACCATACCCTTTTCCTTTTGACCACTCAAGATTTGGTGATGAGACCACTCCAAGGAGACAAGATATCGGACAACTAAGACCATTTGGAATGAAGATGATTTTACCGTAAACGGAAACTACAACGGTGAAGACTCAAGACTAGGAGATTTGAAGGCTCCAAATAAATTCGGATTTGTATGACCTAGGAAGGTTACGCTTATGGAACTTGGCAGACTATGGAAGTTATCAATAACCGAGATCAAGGTGTATCGGAGAAAGATGGAACATGGAGCATTAGAATTCAAAGCTTTGTCGGGAAAACCCTAAGGCAGGAGATATCAACTATGGAATGATAGCTCATGAAAATGACAAGAGCGTAAACACGCTATCCATGATGTTATCGCCGCTTATGCTATTGTCACCGTATGGAGTTAAGCATGCAGATGCATGGAAGGATTGGATGGTAGAAAGCTGATGGAGCATCTATCCGCAAACGTTGGAGTTTTAACCTTAGCTGGTGTATCACCAGGATCCGGAGTATTACATGAAGAAGTTTAAGGTGGATCTGAGGAAGCAGATTTGATAAGGAAGCGGTTCGTGAAGAACTCAGACCCGAAGCTGAAAGTAGACAAGATGAAGGAACAAAACATCGAGATACCGGAGATTTGTGAAGAATCGAAGGACAGAGGATCATGGATCATGTCAAGGATGTTGAAACCGCGGTTGGAACGTAACTCCGAAATATTGAAGGGCGTCGCGAGAGACTTGGCGTCAACAGAGATGATCCGCAAAAGAACTTGAGAAGGACAAGCATGATCGAAGGAGCCATCGGAGACATGATCAAGATTGGAAGAGTTTGATGACTTTGAAGATTTATTGACCGTTAGAAGACCAAACCCTGTTACATACCCACGTTAGATGCGACGATTGTGAGCTGTCATTTGTTTGATGTTTTCCGACAGCCACAATAAAATCTCTCTTTTCAAAACCATTGTTTGTATTGTGTGCATCCTCTCGATCTCTCTTATCCCACCCCAAACCCATGGACCCATTAGAGGATGGATGGAGATGAGCTTGTAATTTCGGACCAATGAGTCAATTGGAGACAGACCGATGGATTCGTAACATGGAGGATCATATGAAGAATAACCCTACAGCCGGAAAGGATATGACCCAAAGATGCTCTTGATTGCTTTGAAAGAGGTGCTGCTATTTGGTGGAGGATGTACCAAACCATCAATGGATTGCAAAGAGTAACCACTTGGGAAGAATTTAAGTTGACTTTGCTAAAGTCTCGGTTTGTGACCCAGAAGTTGAAGCCTTATGGAAAGGATATGAAGAAACCTTGTGCGTGCAAGCCTTGTGGATAAATAGGATATAACCATAAATAAAACAAGGACGAATACCCTCATAATCGGAGGATTATCAAAGGAGTTAGCCGAGGATTTTCAGGGAGCTTTGGTTGGAGATGGTTCCCAAAGGTTTTGTTGCAGCAATGGAAGTTCAGTCTACATTGTTGAGAAAGATCCGTGAAGCTCAGATATTGTTGAGGTAAAACAGAAGAAGAGCAAAGGAAAGGCCAAAGGTTTTCGTAAGGATGAGCACGACACCTTATGGTTTGAGGACAGTGTACATATACCCAATAATGCAAAGATCGGGAAGTTAATACTTCAGAGGCTCATGACTCACCATACTTGATTCACCCCGAAACACCAAGATGTATTTGGATTTGAAGGAGTGTTTCGTGGACTGGTATGAAGAAGGATATTATGGAGTATGTAGTCGTAAGTGATGCATGCGGAGAAAGTAAAAGCGAGCATCGAAGCCAGCAGGATTATTGCAGCCTATGCCGATACCGAATGGAAGTAGGATAAGCTTGGCATGGATTTCATTTCGGATTTCCCGAACCCGATTGGGATATGATTCTATCTGGGTAGTAGTTGACTCGCTTGACCAAAGTGGCTCACTTTATCCCATTGAAATACGAAAGTGCGAAGTTGGCCAAGATATATTGGACAAGGAACGATGTCGCATGGAGTTCCGAGGACCATCATAGAGGAACACAGTTTACCTCAAAATTTTGGAATCACCGCACTGGACTTTAGGTACTAGGCTAGAGTTCAAGACAGCCTTTCATCCGCATGACGGATGGATAAATCAAGAGAGTCAATCAGATACCGGAGGACATGTTGAGAACGTGATGCGCTAGATTATGGGTCTAGTAGGGATGATAATTTACCTTACGGAGTTTCTCATACAACAACAGCTACCAAGTCAGTTTGAAGATGGCCCTTTTGAAGCTTTGTATGGGAGAAGGAGCGGACACCGTTGATGTGGGATGAAGTTGGAGACCGTCGGTTGTTTGGACCAAATATGATCAAGGAGTCAAGAGAATGTTAAGTTGATTCGAGATAGATCAAGATAGCTCAGTCCAGCGTAAGAGTTATGCAGACTCCAAAAATGCAAGGAGGTAGTCTATGAAATCGGAGACAGAGCATATCTTTGTGTGCCACCTCTGCGAGGAGTTAAACGATTTGGAGTTAAGGGAAAGTTAGCCCCGAGATTTGTAGGACCATACCGAGTTTTGGAGCGTATGGGAGAATAGGCTAACAAGTTGAAGTCACCCGAAGGACTGTCAGGAGTTCATGATGTGTTTCACGTTTTCCAGTTGAAGAAGTGCCATGTAGAGATGGCCAATATTTCCTTGTAAGGATGCTTGACCCTGGAATGGATAATGATGTTCCATGAAGTGGAGTATGAACTTCATAAGTATAAGTTTTTATCATCAGTAGGTGGGATATCCCACGAGGATGAAGAGATGAATTACTATTGGATATAAAGGAGGTGTGATGTTGGAAATATGGATCAATGGAAATTCCATGATGAGCCTAAGTAATCATGTCTAGTTTGGTGCCAATAGAAGGAAGGAAGACAGTACAATTGGGTGGATTTAAGTATGCCAGGGAGTTGGATGTTGGGATAACGATCAGTTGCCCCGAGGATGTGTTCAAGGATTGCAAGTGATGAGATGGGCCATAACCCACAGGCCTCAGGACCTGCCAAGAAGCAAGCACACTCTTGCTGAAGGAAAAACCCTGGAAGAAGTTACGACTTGTATCAACCGATGATTCTATAGGAGTTTACGCAAAACCTGAGAGTTGTTAAGGAACGATAGATGTTTGTTTGGCCTGCAGAATCAATGGATTTTCCGAACTTGGTTCGTCGACAAGAGAAATTCTGCAATGCTTGTGAGGATGACCGAGTGTTAGAATGCGAGATTCACTAAACCATGTACAAGGTAATGATTTGGGTGCGGGATGGATTGATCACCATACCGACTTACTCTTATTATTCGCTTTGCTATATGGAATGGTAAATCTGAGTGACTTACCTATAGTCGAGAGACGACGATCAAAACCTTGTTTGAACCTTAGAAAGGTATAGGTATTTTTTTCCCCTTGTACACGGCAGTTGTTGCCAACCGTAGGTTATACGGTGAGGTTCAACCCAGACCCATTTTCTGCAGGAGAAACCATAAATTGTTGACCACCATGAGATACCGATATTTGTTTAGAATTGGCGCCAGACCCGTCAGCTAAGAAGACCCGATTTCGGGATAACCTTACCAAGAGGAAAGGACAAAGGAATTGAGGAAAAGGTTATGCCACTACCGGAAGAGCCCAGAGAAGGAATTATCCTTAATATCTGAGAAGACCGACACTGTCAGCAATAAGGATGGAGTATCTGAGTTTTGATGGAACCGTAACAATGCTTCTAAGGGTGGTAGCACCGGAGACCCCAGAGACGATCGATGGATTTTGAGAAGACCCCCAAACCCTAACCTATTTCTTTCTAGCCTCTCCGAATCTCGAGGACGAGATTCATTTTAAGGGTGGTAGTTTGTAACATCCCAAAATTCTAAATTTTGGAATGTTATAAACAAATAGATAGATTTGATTGATTGTTTGATTGATTGACTGAAAGTGAGTGAATTCGAAACTTTTGAAAGTTAAATGAGAGGGAATAAAAGGACTCTCCCAAACTTTCATTTTGCTTTTATGAACTTCAGGAATTCAAATTTTTTTTCATTACAAAACCCTAGAGAGAAGATGACATGACTTCTTCCATTTATTTAAATGACAAGGGGTGTTGAAAATATTTGAATTTCATTTGGAAAATATTTTCCAATTCTGAAACTTTATGCAACTCAATGATTTTCACGAGCGAAGATAAAATGACTTCTTCAAAACATATGAAATATGAGTTGGGAGTTTCAAAGAAATAAATTCAAAGTCCTTTGAATTATTTTCAATTGGAGTTATTTGAGTTTTATTCAAATTATTTTTCTCTAAAAATAAAATATATGGAAAATAGGGTAACATGATTCCCTACATCATAAAATTGAGAGAAATTAATTTAAAATTATTTTGGTATTTTTAAAATGATTTTCAGTGGATTTTATTAGGGCAGTAGCACTGTTTGTTTTATTTGAATTTTTGTGTAACTTATTTGAAGATATAATAAAGTTCATCATGAAGGAAATCTTTTTCTGAAAATTTTGATATATTATATGCCTATATAATATATTTATTTATTTGATTTTATTATTTTTATTTGTCTCTGCTAAAAATTATTAAAAAAAAAGCTGTAGCGCCTTGGGCCAAAGGCCCAAGCCGCCTAGGAGCCACCGGCCGGCCACGAGGCCACAAGGCCATCGCGCCACGCACCAAGCCGAGGAGCCGCTCCTTTTCCCAAGTCCTAGTAGGACTCTTTTCCTACTTGCTTATTCCGTATCTATTCCTAGATCTATTCTACTTGTTTCCTAATCCTAATCTATTTCTTGTCCCTACCCCAAGCAAAACCCCTACCTCCCCAATATAAATACCCAAGCACCCCCTCCAACACATCAAATCAACTCTCCTCTCTCTCTCCTCCTCCAGAAGAACTTCCAGCAGCCGCCGCCCCTCACTGGCCTTGCCGCCGCGCCACCTTGCCGCCGCCACGCCCGCCCCCGCCGCCGCGCCTCCCCCAGCAGCCGCCGCCGCCGCCACCGCCCGCCGCCGCCGCTTGCCGCCGCCGCCCCGCCGCCGAGCCCCTCGCCTCTCGAGGTACTAGCCCAGGCGTCACGTTTCTAGATCGGTTTCCATTCCGTTTTCTAGATCGGTTTTTTCGTTTGGTTTCCTTTCCAAACCCTAGATCGGTTTTCTCGCGGTTTTTCTTTCCGGTTTTGTTTAGCGGCGTTCAGCTCGATTGATTTTTCTTTTATTTTAATTTCCGTCATGGACCTATCCGTAGTCCCTAATCTTCAAACGGCTATGACTTTTTACTCGTAAGTCGGAATCCAACGAAACCAACGCCCACTTCTTTGTTATGATCTCCTCTATCCAGTAATACAACTCAAACATGTTTTTGAAAGTTTTAAAATTTGAATTCAAACAGATTTGTATTAGAACTTCATTTGATCATAACTTGAGTTTCAGAAACTCGATTTAGTTGATTCTTTTGCTAATCAAGCTCTTGACCTCAACTTTCTGATAAGGCCAAATTCACATAATTTTTGGTACTGTTAGAAATTGTTTTATGCTGCAAGAGTTATTTGATTTGGTTTTGACGTTTTCCAATTGTTTTCTTCGTTCTTTCCGATCTTTTGAGTGATTGCTATGTGTGGTTACTATTGCTTGATTACGATAGATTGACCGGAGTGTGACGAGTAGAGCTATCAAGAGTTTTGAGTGCTAATCATCTTCATCAACTTTGCAGGCAAGTAACACTTGATCATACCTTTTCTACTACCCAGTTTTTATGCATTAGATCAAACCCTCAAACACTTGCATGGTTAGGATCTAATTAATTGTGGATTGGGAAGTAGATTGAGGTAGTACCTATTACCTTTTTACTTATGAAACCTTGGGAGTTACTTCTACGTTTGCTTGTTATGCCATGCTACGCTAGTAGACGTGGATTGGGTGAGTGAATATCCATGACAGATGTGAGATTGTTAATTAATGGTTTATTTAAGGTGGCAACCTAAACACACATCTGGGTGGATTGAGGCACCTGGTTTCCATCAGGACTTGCCTGTATTTCTTCGGACCGCCACCCAGGCCCAAAGGGATCATAAGATTATTCAAACTGGAAACTTCCGTGTGCAGCCACAAGCCAATTATGGGCTCTGGCATAGTTGAGTAAGTTGTGCGAACTCTTACGGGTAGGCTAGCTGATGTAGGGGATGTAGGTTGGTACGGTCTACCCACATGTAAGGTGCTAGTGCTTCTGAAAGACTGTGTCTCGGTCATCCGTCTCTCAAACACCATGTAGAGCGAGAACCAAACGGAGGCGATCGAGTCTTGTGGGGAAAAGTGCGCAAACCTCTGCAGAGTGTATAAACTAATCATGATTAGCCGTGTCCCCGGTTATGGACAATTTTGAGTATCTAGTATCTGGATATCCTGTTGATCTCATCACGTTACTTAATATAATTTGTTTGGGTTTAATGAGTACTTTTTAATTGGGATTGAGGATGCTGTCAACCATTCTCAATGTTTAACAACCACCATGATAGTTAAATAAAATTATTCCTTTGTAGTAGGGAAAATTGGCTTTTCGCAAAAACTGTAACCATAGAGCTTTCCACCAGCCATATATGCATGTAGTATAGCTTATTCTTTCATTACTCTCTATGTGTTACATTGCCAAGATATTCCATGTGTCTGACCCGTTTTGGCTGCAACGTTTCATGTTGCAGATTTTTCGAACGACGAGTAAGTGATACGTTAGGGTTACGATTTCCTATACTCAACTTTGCCGTTGGTGTTGATGGGAATCCACAACCTTGTTGCTTCCGCTATATATTTGGATCGAGGTAATAGTATTTACGTTACTTTATACATGTGATTTACCTCTATTATAAATCCTTCGAGTACTGTGTGTGTCAGCATACCGATCCAGGGATGACACCTAAGCACAGAGACTTGATCCATTCGGGTCGGGTCGCTACACAAAGACAAGAACGTGCATCAACCCCTATGCATAGATTACCCCAATGTCACCTCGGGAATCCGTGAGTTGAGTGCCAAAACATATATCAAGTGAATCAATACGATACCCCATTATCACCACGAGTATTCATATGCAAGACATATATCAAGTGCTCTCAAATCCATAAAAGTATTCAATCCGATAACAACAAAATCTCAAAGGGAAAAACTCAATTCATCACAAGAAGATAGAGAGGGGGAAATACCATATGATCTGACTATATTAACAAAGCCCGTGATACATCAAGATCGTGACATCTCAAGAACATGAGAGAGAGAGAGAGAGATTAAACACATAGCTACTGGTACAAACCCTCAGCCCCGAGGGTGGACTACTCCCCCTCATCGTGGTGGCCGCCGGGATGATAAAGATGCCCACCGGAGATGATTCCCCCTACGACAGGGTGCCGAAAAGGGTCTAGATTAGATTTCGGTGGCTACAGAGCCTTGCTGCGGTGGAACTTCTGATCTAGGTTAACCCCGACGGTTTTTGGAATATTTGTGAATTTATAGGGTAAAGAGGGGGTGCGGGAGGCCATCGAGGTGGGCACAACCCACTTGGGCGCGCCTGGGCCCCCAGTCGCGCCCTGGTGGGTTGTGCCCCCCTCGGGGCACCCCCCAGGTGTTGCTCTGGCCCACCATGGGTGTTCAGGTCCATAAAAAATCTCCAAAAATTCTCGCGGTGTTTGGACTCCGTTTGATATTGATTTCCTGTGATGTAAAAAACAAGCAAAAAACAGCAACTGGCACTGGGCACTGGGTCAATAGGTTAGTCCCAAAAAATTATATAAAGTTGCTATAAAATGATTGTAAAACATCCAAGAATGATAAAATAACAACATGAATACTTCATAAATTATAGATACGTTGGAGATGTATTAGCATCCCCAAGCAAAATTCCTACTCATCCTCGAGTAGGTAAATGATAAAAGAAATAATTTATGAAGCGGGAATGCTAGCAAAGTGCATAAGTTTGATCAATGACAATTTCAATCACTTTCCTAGCATCATAACAACAATTGGTTCTTATAAAACTTCTCATGTTAAAGTAGCAACCAATTCACATGTTAAGGTTCAAACAATGAATTCTCTTGAAACTCAACAACCTATGTTCTCAGTCACCAAGCAATTGTAATTCAACTTATTCAACAGAGTTTAAGTAAGATCTGCACATACTCAACTATCATATAGTCTTCTATGATTGCTAACACTCACCGCATACACATGAGCAAAACGTTTCAACCGGACATATAGAAAGATAGGGGCTTATTGTTTTGCCTCCCAACGTATTCACCTCAAGGGTGATGTCAACAATAATAACTCATGCTACCATATCCAACTGGATATATGTGCCTAGATCTTTCCTCACCACATGATGCTTGCCAAAGGAGAAAAATAAAAAGGAATAGAGAGAAAAATTTCGACTCTTTGCATAAAAGTAAATACATAAAAGTAAAAGATAGGCCCTTCGCAGAGGGAAGCAGAGGTTGCCATGCGCTTATTTGTTTGTATGCTCAACCCCTTAGTGCAAAAGAACGTCATGTTATATTGCCCCTTATGATAGCAACCTTTATTATGCAGTCTGTCGCTTTTATTCTTTGCCATCACAAGTTCATACGACGCTCAATTTTCTCTTACACTAAATGATCTAACACTTTTAGAAGCAATTTGTATTGCCTTATTGCACCGATGACAACTTACATTAAGTATCTTATTCAATCCCTAGGTAGGTATGGTGGACTCTTGAAAATAAGATTTGGGTTTAAGGGTTTTTGGATGCACAAGTAGTATCTCTAATTGGTGCGGAATTTTTGGCTAGCAAAGATGGGGGGCAAGCACCACATGTTGAAGGATCTATGAAAATATAACTTCTATGTTAATATGAACAAACATAAACCATTGTGGTGTCTTCCTTGTCCAACGTCAAAAATTTTGGCATATAATATTTTGATGGGGGCTCACAATCACAAAAGATTTCCAAGATAGTGTATTTGCATGTGAAAGTTCTCATCCTTATACTCATTATTCGTGAATTGCTTGTATGACCAATATTGTGATTGTCAAGCCTCAAAAGATTTCACTTTCTAAACCCAATGTGAAGCTACCACTAGGCATGATATGATTTCAACTTCATGATATTCAATTCATTCAACAATTTACTCATAGGATATAAGGGAAGCACAAGAGTAAATTACAAGCTACTCCAAAAAGATATAAGTGAAGATCATGAGCATAATATTTCTTTCTCTCAAATTAATTTAAGTGAAGCAAGAGAGAATTTCTTAAAAAATACTAAAGCACACGTGCCCAAAAAGATATAAGTGAAGCACTAGAGCAATTCCACAGAAAATAGCCTCGTTGACAGGATGTGCGTGCCGCTTACCTAGCCTCCCTGGAAACTATTTGAGGACTCTATTTTATTTAAAAACTTTCATATCTAAGTACTTTAATAAAACAACAAGCAAAACAAAATAAGATAACACTCCAAGGATACCACAACTCATGTGAAGAAGCAAAAACTTAGGCTCAACCGATACTAACCGATAATTGTTGAAGAAGAAAGGTGGGATGCCTACCGAGGCATCCCCAAGCTTAAATGCTTGAGACTTCTTGAAATATTATGTTGGGGTGCCTTGGGCATCTGAAAGTGCAACTATCCCTAGGTGGTTTCGGTAATTCATAACAACATATAGCTCATTGAGCTAACGCTATTCCAAGACTATTATTTCAGGAAAGCTCAATGAATGGCATGGCATGGATGATGAAAGTGGATCCCTCAAAATACTAAGGACAAAGGATTAGCTCAAGCTCAAAAGCTCAAGACTCTTCATTTTACATTTTAGTGATCCAAGATCACATTGAGTCTATAGGAAAAGCCAATACTATCAAGAAGGGATGAGGTGTTGCTTAATGAGCCTCTTGCTTCATGTGCTTAGTGATATGCTCCAAAACCCTCAACTACTTTCCCACATCCACAACTGACCTAAACCTAAAGCCAAAATCGGTCACACCGATTCTTTCTATCCGGCGCCACCAATTCCAAAAGTCATAGCCACTGCCACAAACCCTAAGCAAATCGGTCTTACCGATAGGGATCTCGGTCTCACCGAGATGGGGTTGCAATCTCTGCTTCCCTTCAGTAACGCTTCGGTCAACCAAGTGAGCGATCGGTCCCACCGAGATTGCAATGTAAACTCTCTGTTTCCTTTTTGTAACATTTCAGTCTCACCGAAAAGAGCAAATCGGTCCCACCGAGTTTACCTGACCAACTCTCTGGAAAGCTTATTACCAAATCGGTCTCACCGAGTTTGTGTAATCGGTCTCACCGAGATTATGTTATGCCCTAACCCTAACTGAATCGGCTCACCGAGAAGCATGTCAGTCCCACCGAAAATCACTAACGGTCACTAGGTTTACTAAATCGGTCCGACCGAGTTTAACGATTCGGTCCCACCAAGTTTGGTAAATTGTGTGTAACGGTTAGATTTTGTGTGGAGGCTATATATACCCCTCCACCTCCTCTTCATTCGTGGAGAGAGCCATCAGAACAAACCTACACTTCCAACTTACCAGTTCTGAGAGAGAAGCACCTACTCATGTGTTGAGGCCAAGATATTCCATTCCTACCATATGAATCTTGATCTCTAGCCTTCCCAAGTTGCTTTCCACTCAAACCCTCTTTCCACCAGATCCAAATCCTATGAGAGAGAGTTGAGTATTGGGGAGACTATCATTTGAAGCACAAGAGCAAGGAGCTCATCATCAACACACCATTTGTTACTTCTTGGAGAGTGGTGTCTCCTAGATTGGCTAGGTGTTACTTGGGAGCCTCCGATAAGATTGTGGAGTTGAACCAAGGAGTTTGTAAGGGCAAGGAGATCACCTACTTCGTGAAGATCTACCGCTAGTGAGGCAAGTCCTTCATGGGCGACGGCCATGGTGGGATAGACAAGGTTGCTTCTTCGTGGACCCTTCGTGGGTGGAGCCCTCCGTGGACTCGCGCAGCCGTTACCCTTCGTGGGTTGAAGTCTACATCAACGTGGATGTACGATAGCACCACCTATCGGAACCACGCCAAAAACATCTATGTCTCCAATTGCGTTTGAATCATCCAAACCCTTCCCTTTACATTCTTGCAAGTTGCATGCTTTAATTTCCGCTGCCTATACACTCTTTGCATGCTTGCTTGAATTGTGTGATGATTGCTTGACTTGTCCTAAAATAGCTAAAATCTACCAAACTCTAAAATTGGGAAAAGGTTAAGTTTTTATTGGTCAAGTAGTCTAATCACCCCCCCCCCTCTAGACATACTTCAAGGTCCTACAAGTGGTATCAGAGCTTTGGTCTCCATTTGCTTTGATTTCCATAGCTTTTGGTGGTCATAGCCTTGGTTTCACAACCTAGGAGAGTATGGCCTAGCTAGGGAAATTATCACCGTAGCGGTCCTTACTTTGATGGTACAAATTTTGCTAGTTGGAAGCATAAGATGAAAATGCATATTCTTGGACATAACCCGCCGCTTGGGCAATTATTTGTATTGGCTTGCAAGGTGAATTCTTCGATGGGAGAGAACCGAACCGTGAAGCTAATCGGAAGAATTGAAGATGCTGCAATACAACGCTCAAGCATGTGACATCATCTTCAATGGATTGTGCCCCAAGAATTCAACAAAATCAGCCGCCTTGAGAATGCAAAGGAAATTTGGGATACTTTGATTGATATGCATGAAGGTACCGAGTCCATCAAGGAATCCAAGTTGGATGTGCTCCAAAGTCAGCTTGACAAGTTCAAAATGAAGGATGGTGAAGGTGTCGCTGAAATGTACTCTAGGCTTGCTCTTATCACAAATGAGATTGCCGGCTTAGGGAGTGAAGAGATGACCGACAAATTCATCATCAAGAAAATCCTAAGAGCATTGGATGGAAAGTATGATACCGTGTGCACATTGATCCAAATGATGCCAAACTACAAAGATCTCAAGCCAACGGAAGTCATTGGGAGGATTGTTGCTCATGAGATGTCACTCAAGGATAAGGAGGAACTTCACAACAAGTCAAGTGGTGCTTACAAAGCCTCAAGTGAAGCCCCCACATCATCAAGTGAGAAACCAACCTTCAATGAAGAATTGAGCTTAATGGTGAAGAACTTCAACAAATTCTACAAAAGTAGAAGAAAAGAAAGAAGCTCCAAGTCAAGGTCTTACAATGACAAGAGATCTTCTAGTCGAGAGCGCAATTGCTACAATTGTGGGAGACCCGGACACTACTCCAATGAGTGTACGGCACCCTACAAAAGAAGAGAAGATTCTCCAAGAAGAAGGAGCAGAAGAGAAGAATCACCACCAAGAGAGAGGAGGAGTAGAGATGATCGTTATGAACAAAGACCCTCACGGAGAAGTAAGGATTCGGAAAGAAAGGACAAGTCATCAAGGAGCTACACAAAACGAAGACATCAAGCTCATGTTTGGTGAATGGGTTTCCGGCTCCGACTCCGACAATCACTCCGGGAGAAGCTATCACTCCGACTCCGAATATACTCAAGATGAAGGTGTTGCCGGTCTAGCACTTGTGTCAACCAACTCCTACGACATATTTGACTCACCAAATGAAGGTGTTGGAAGATGCTTCATGGCCAAAGGTCCAAAGGTAACACATCCCGAGTATGTTGATTTTAATAGTGATGAAGATGACTTGCTTGTGGATGATGATTTACTTGTTGACAACTCTAGTGATGAATAATGATGAAATGTCAATTAATCATGCTAATCAAACGAATGACAATGATAAGGAGAAAATTGAGCTTCTAACTAAAGAACTAAACACTCTTAAGTTGGCTCATGAAACTATCTTCGAAGATCATCGAGAACTTTTAAGGGCTCATGAGAAGTTACGCTTTGAAGCTCAATCTTGAGCAAGAGCATGAGTTCTTAAAGGCAATCAATGATGATCTCCGCAAGAAAAGTTCTTCTTACATTGCCAAGCGTTTACTCTTATCTACTTACATGCCTCAAGTCAAGTCTAGTAACAAGTACAAGAAAGATACTTCCTCTAGTAGTAACAATAATAATGTCAAATCCAATGTTGTTGCTTCTAGTAGTTCTCTTGATTCCACTAATGATTCTCTTAGCCAAGTTACACTTGAGCAAGAAAATAGTTTATTGAAGGAATTATAGAGAAAGGTGTTTACAAGAGCCTTGCCGGAGTAAGCAATTCGAGGAAACTGTGCACGCAAGCAAGGAAGGCACGGAAGAATCAAGGTGTTGGTTTTGAATGAAAGTTCAATGCCAATGGAGTTGAGTGGGAAGAAGATCAATAGCCCAAGACAAAATTTGTTCCTCAACAAGAGAAGTATGATCCTACTTCCTTCAAGGGGACACAAGCTCAAGATGATCTTCCACCACAAGACCACAAGAACAAAGGCAAGGACAAGCTTCAAGAAGAGATTGATGCATTTGAAGAAGCACCTAAAGCCTCGTTCAAGTGGGTCCCCAAGACTACGTCAAGTTATACTTCATCAAGTACAAATACAACTCCAAGGATTCCCATCAAGATGATGTGGTGTCACAGCCCCAGATCAACCCTAGAGCTTGCTTGTAACTAGTAGCATTGCATCCATGCATCATGTTTAATTTTTCTCAGAAAGTTGAATTGGGGATTGTTGAAACCCTAGCACCAATTGAATTCAACTAGGTTCAATAAAAATATTTTCAATGAACCCAAAATGCCTTTGGAAATGTTCATGATTTTTGATAAAGGTGAAAACCTCTGCCAAAAAAATGATGAGCATATTTCTTGGCCATTTATGGATTTTTGAATTAATTCATGAAGTATTTGAACTTGGGCATTCGAATGCTATAAATAATTTAAATGCTCAAATAATTCTGAAACTAAATGTGGGCTGTTGCATATATTTCAGAAGGTGCCCACAATTATTTTCAGGATTTTTAGAAGTGCCCTGGTATTTTTAATAAAGCCCTAAAACTACGAATAATAATAGAAAAGAAACAATAAATTAAAGAGGAGAGAGCTCACCGGCAGCCACTTACCGCCCACGAACCGCCCAGCTGTTCCGCCCAGCCCACCAGCGCCTTGCATCTTCCTCCTCCGCCAGAGGACAAACAGTGCGTGGCGGGCGCCGATGCTGCCCCGCCACCTCCCCGCTTCCCCGCCACCTCCCGCTTCCCGGCCCCTCCTAGACGACGCCACGGAGAGCCACGCAGCCCCGGCTCTCTCACTCTCTCCCGACCCTCCCCTCCTCTGCTCTCTCTCCTCTCACCACCGAACGCCATGGCTGCCGCTGTTCGCTGCCACGCTGCCACCGCCACCCCTCTCCCCCGGCATGTCCCCGAGCTCCGCCTAGTCCCTCTCCTCCTCCTCACCAAGTCTCCCGACGCGGACGCCTGCAGATCGCCGCCACGCCGTCTTCCCCATCTCCGCCGCCGAGATCACGGCGCCGCTTCGCCGCCTCGGCGTCTCCCCGAGCAGCTGGGCCTCCAATCAACCCCCAGAAGCCCCGAGTCATTTTCCCTCTTCCCGACTCGTTCTCCCCTCTAGGCCAGAGCCCCGCCGTGGCCGAGCTTCCTGCCGCCGCCATGTCGCCGCCGCCCCTACAGCCGCTGAACCCGATTCGAGGCGTCACGCGGCCAGAAGCCACCAGAGCATAACGTACACGCTTAACTTGCCCTCCTGCACCACAGCGCCAACCCCAAGACTCACCCGACCTCCGCGCGCCATGAAGCTCACTTCCGCGAGCTCCGACCACCCCGCGACCTCCCACCTGCTCCGCTCGATGCGCTGCAAGTGAGGGCCTCCTCCTCGTGCCCTTCTCTTGCCCCGCCGCCCCTCAGAAGCGCAGCCCCGCGAACATCCGCCGCGTTTGGTCGCCACGGCCGAACTCCGGTGGCGGTGATGTGGCACGCCATTAGCCACTAATGACCCAGCTAAACCAACCCTAGTGCCACTGCCATGTGGGCCCCTGTGCCTGATTAGTTTAATTTAATTTTCTGTTTAGATTAGTTCATAACCCATGGGACCCACACGCCAAGATTGACTTTGCCGACGTGCCGCTATTGGTCCCACATGTCATCCACCCAAACCATCCTCGTTACATCGACGTGCGGGTCCCACGTCAGGTTTGACCTGACCTGGCGCTTTGACCTGCTTACGCCACCCCGATGTCATCCTCGACGCAATTAACCTTTTTCTCGGATTTGTTTATATTCAGGAAATTCCGTAAAATATTCTAACCTTCAATAAATCATAGAAATTCAACCGTAACTCGGATTGAAATAATTTATATATGAAAATGATCAGAAAAATATGAAGAATCTGTTTATGCCATGATCATGCATGTTTAAACAAGTTAACCTCACTGAATAGGATGAATCATGATTAGGGTAATTTATGAAGTAGCATTTGGAGTTGGAGTTCAACCTTGTTTGAATTCCACTTCAATTAACTTGGATTATTATTGCATTAGGTGAATTCAGTACCTTAATATGACATGTCATTCATGTGAATGTGCATTGCATTGATTGTGTTCTCTCTTGTTGCCGGTAATTGTCCCCTCCCGGTAGACGATGTACCGACGAGGAGTTCGATGACACCAATGAAGAATTATATTATCTTCAGAAGTGCCAGGCAAGCAAAACCCCCTTGTTCATTCCGATACAATCCCACTCTCTCGCTCCTGCTCTATTTTACTGCATTAGGACAACAACGAATCATGTGTTACTTGCTGCGGTAGTTGAACCCCTTGATCCTTTGCATGACCTGTCATTCCACAGTAATTAGATGAAACCCACTAGCATGAGTAGGAATTGTTTGAGCCATGTTGTGCCTACTCATTTATGCTTGTTTTTCATGCCTGCTACTGCTTAGAGTTGAGTCGGGTCTGATTCATCGGGAATGAATTGGAATTGTTATGAACATGTCCTATTGTGCGTGAGCTGAGTGTGTGAACACGATTTGGTAAAGGTAGCGGTGAGAGGCCATGTAGGAGTACATGGTGGGTTGTCTCATTGCAGCCGCCCTCGAACTGAGTTCTGTGTTTGTGATCCATGAAACAGTTACTACCACGCATTGGGATCCTTAATTGACCCTCTCGGCTTCTTAACCACCCTTGTCCTCATCCGGAGTTGCAAGTAGTTTCGTGTTTGTAGCATGTTGGGGCCGACGCAACGCTGACCTTAGGGGTGGGTTGTGTTGCGGTAGGCACCGTGGGTCGGTGTACCGAAAGTGCCCGCTTGGTATCTCGGGAACCCTGCACACATCGCTCGGGGCTGTATGGGAAACCTCGGCGGACTCTCATGGATGGAACCCGAATAGGCGATAAACCTGGACTAGGGACTTGAGTGTTTAGGTAGGCGTGGCCGACACCCACGCTGGGCTTCCACTTGAAGGTTGCCGAGTACATGTCATGTAAACGGCGGTAAGTGGTGAGAGCGTGTGAAGAAGTACACCCCGCAGGTTTAATATGATCTATTCGAATAGCCGTGTCCACGGAAAAGGACTTCGGGTTGCCTATATCAGTTCATAGACAAGTGAAAGTGGATACTCTAAAATACGCAAGATAAGCGTGAGTGCTATGGATGGCGTTTCGAGGTAGACGGAGCGGATCCATAGTGGTGTATTTGATATGGTGAATATGTGGACTCGCAGCGCCACCTCAAAAGAGTTACTTGCAATGTAGTTCGGGATAGCCACCGAGTCAAAGCTGGCTTGCTGCGGTCAAACTCCACCACCCCTTTTGATAATGATGCATATGTAGTTAGTTCGATGTAAGTCTTGCTGAGTACAATTGTACTCACGCTTGCTTATTTTATGTTTTGCGAGAGACGTCGGCCTCGCTAGTAGTTCCACGTGGACTTGACATTTAGCTTGTTACCTCAGCTACGATCTTGTGCCTCGGCAGATCTGGTAGATAGTCGCTTCTCGGCCTTTTTCATTTATAGTTCTGCGTACCCTGCACATGTTTAGCTTCCGCTTGTGTTTTGACTTGTATGCTCGAGTGTTGGGTCATGAGACCCATGTTTGTAATATCTCGCTCCTGAGCCTAATGAATAATATTTTGAGTCGTAGAGTTATGTTGTGATGCCACGTCGTATTTACACATATTGAGCATATTGTGTGTATGTTTGAAATGCTTGATATGTGTGGGATCCGACAAACTAGTTGTTTATCCTTGGCAGCCTCTCATATGGGGAAATGTAGTCTCGTGCCTCCGAGCGATAGTAGTCCGCTACAGCCCGGTTCACCGGAGTCCTGCTAGCCCAGCACTACTGCTTGGACACTTGACTGGCCGGCATGTGTTTCACTTCGTTCTTATGTACATCCTTCGGGAAATGTCACGCGGTGTTATTCGAGTCCTGCCTAGCTCTGCACAGCCGGGATACCGGAGTCCTGCTAGCCCAGTGCTACAGCCCGAATATATATGTTGATGACCGACATGCTCGATGTGATTCATGTATGCCTGTCCCCATAGGTTAGCGCCGCTTTGGGTTCACGACTAGCCATGTCGGCCCGGGTTCTTTGTCATATGGATGCTAGCGACACTATCATATACGTGAGCCAAAAGACACAAACGGTCCCGGGCCATGGTAAGGCGACACCCGTGGGTATACCGTGTGTGAGGCCGCAAAGTGATATGATGTGTTACATGCTAGATCGGTGTGACTTAGGATCGGGGTCCTGACAGCGTTGGTATCGAGCTTTGATCGCTCAGAGGATTACCAAGCCAAACTGGTCGAAGTTGTGTCTAGAAATGCTTTAGTTATGTAAGGGAATTGATTGTGGAGGGGAACGTAAGGCTCTTTTTACTCCTTATACCTCATGACCTTCTGATCTGAGTCATCCTCCTCTCTTCTACGGGGTTTAAGAACTAGGCTTCTCATCTATCTATCGTGATGACGTGTTACTAATCCATAGACCTTTAAGATTGTTGGATTTAAGCCTCGCTCAGTTCCTACTATTTCGTATGATAATTGTTGATCCCGAATCTTGTTATGATGTTGTTGAGTGGTTATGCCACCATTTTCTGCAGGATGTCTCAAATCATTTTGAGCATTTACAGCCGTTATCTGTCCGAGTCATCCTGTGTCTCCAAATAGTCGATGCATTTGCAAATCCTTCTTCCGCTCCTCGATGTCCTTTTGGGCCGATTAGGCACACTAATCATCAATGAGGTACTCCATTGCCTCGACATATATGTTGGAACTATTATTACGACCCTAGATGTTTAGGAAGTCACCTAGCAATTTAGCAATGCTTTTGTATCCCCAGTGTGATGATTCTGGCCATCATTCTCGAAAGCATCCCGTGATGCCATTTAGTAGTAGGTATTCTACTCCTGGGTTGCTGAACCCGAGATTCATCCTACTTCATGTTGTTAGTATTTGCTAGTGCCTTTAGGATATTAGTAACCTTTGCGATAGCCCTCGATGTCCGTGGTACTTCCTTCTTCCAAGTACTACGAACCGCTTATGGCAGAAGTTCTTTTGAGCCAAAAGATCACAATAAGAGTGCTCTTGAAGAGTACTCCATTCGTATTGTGACTCTGCCAGTTCTACCTTTCCTGCATGGATTATCTGGAAGAAATGTTGAGCCTGCTCGACATACTAATCTACGCCTCCCCAACTCAGAAAATTATATGTTCCTTTGAGTTGCTCTCTTTAGTTGTATCCCGACCATCCTCTATCAATTGATAGTCAAGGGTATGCGTGCATTCGTTTATCAATGCTACTACTCATGTGGTCCGTCAAGCCATTCTATTCCGGAATGACTAGGAGAAACAAACTCCAGTGCCTCATCCATATCTAGGATTGGGTCAAAGCAGTTGCATTCCGCAGATCAAATGCAAATTCAGCTTTTGATTCTGTTCTACCCTGAAGTATTGCCATCTTATGTCAAGAATGTCATGGGAATTGCACAACCTCCTAGGAATTCTTGATGCAGTGATACTTCTCACCATCATTGTTCATTTCTCGGTTCCGTGTTGATGCAACCGAAAAGCCGACAAGTGATTTGTGATGTGTGACATCAATACTCCGAGCAACTCATTGCTTGGTAGTGAATGGACAAAATTCTCATCCTTAGCGTGTTGGTTATTAACCCATCATCCTAAGATTGATCGTGCTACCTAGTCCTTATTTCTGGTGCACACCTCGATTGATGAGTTAGGATCTTGTCAAGTCCTCACTCATTCGATAATATCGTCTTGCCCTGAAAAGCAAGATTGTTCTCGAGCTTAGTAACATACGGTGGGTCGTGACTTTCCAAATATCTTCTTGGAAGTGTTACCGGGTTGTTCCCTGACTGTTATGTTGAGCTCGTGCTCAAGTTGGTTCCTTGTGGACCACCCTTTCTCCAAGAATCTGTGTTGGATACCCCTGAGCTAGTCGGTTAAGCTAGACAACAACTTGGAGAGTTGGAAGATAAAAGCTTGTCCAACTTAGTTCGTTCCAAAGGGATATTCTTGTGTAGTGTGTGTTGAAGAAGGATGATATCTTCATCGATTGGTCCTCGTGATCGATTGCTGGACCTATTGTCTTATCAACTCTTTGATTCGAGTATGGGCCATTGTCGAGTCAAATCAGAACCAACGATATTCGTAATGTTGTCTTACTCGTGGTTAATCCCTCGAGCATACCCATTACATCTTTGGTCTGACCAATGCTAACACCGTGTTCACATGATGGTGGAAGTCCAGTGATATGGAAATTCCGATGAGTTGCTGTTGAGCCCATCAGTAGCATTTCGTCTTCCCCATGAGTCGTGTTGAACATCAACCTAGTGTTGAAATTTGTGTAAGCATTTCTTCATGTGCCGCTCATGAAGCTTATGCTTGGATGGTTGAAGAGACTTCCTCGAATTTATGTGTTTTAGGTGTACGTTGCCACCATGAATTTGAGAAAGGTTTGTTTTGCCTCCTCCGAATCATCCCAAGTCACCATGCATGTGCGAAGTATTCTATGGTTTGATAGACTGATCATCTTCATTCCGTATGTATCCCTAGCACACCAAGCCACTGATTGATTTGTTCAAGGAAAAGGAGTTCTTTCATAAGAGCTAATCATGACTTATGTTAAGACTTTGATATCCTCGATGATGGTTCCCCCACCCGAACTCGGTAGTGTTTTATTATAAGACTACCATGTGGTCATGCTTGTCTAGGACAACATGTTCACATGTTTGTAGCAAAACCAGCTCATGTTTTGGAGCTTGCTATCGTAGTTCATATCCCGAGAATCTCGCAACGCCATCTCGTCGAATTGTGTTGCAACCCTTCCTTTTCAGACATGATGAGTCTGAAATATCCTAACACCAACCAGATCTAAATCTCAGGCAGATATGATGGTTGGAACATTCCAACAGTTGCATTTCGTTCCCAGCTTGCACCGTCCTTGTGCCATTTCACTATGGGCTGCCTTCTTAGTAATTCTTGTCTAGGATCATCCTCACAAGTGGACTTACCATGGGTCCCCTCCACCTCCGATGATAAGAAAGATTCATCCATTGAGTTGTCTTCAACAAGGTAGTCCACATCATCCATTCTAGTCCGGATGTACCATTCCTTGCATTCCACCAAATGATCGCTTGTGATTGCCTTCGGCTGGTATAAAGAGTTCCAATGATCTATGAATCAAAAGTAATTCTTTTTGCCATTAAGGGAATAGTTCTTTGCATCACCTTTTTCGAGGTGTCCTGTTACGGGATCATGGTAAATATTCTTCGCCACCTTGACACCATCCACCATCTTCCTAAAGCGTGGAATTGTTGCCACTAATCAAACCTCATTGTTGTTCTTCCATCCCTCTCGATGCATTTTGTGTCTCAACTCGAGATGTGACACCATCTCAGTCCGTGAGTTGATCATGTTTACCTGATCTTCATGAAGATCGAATCATGTAGGGTTTCCCCCTTCTTTCTGTTGTCGTGTCGGGTAAAGATCTCGAAAGCAAAGACGTCAAGACCAAGATGATGGAGTAAATCAACATCTTCGAGAAGGGCAAATGGATCATGAAGATTGTGATAGTTTTGTGACTTCCCTTTTTCTCTTACCTCACGTCTTGAATCTCGGGGCGAGATTCTTGTTTAGTGGGGGTGAGCTGTCACAGCCCCAGATCAACCCCAGAGCTTGCTTGTAACTAGTAGCATTGCATCCATGCATCATGTTTAATTTTTCTCAGAAAGTTGAATTGGGGATTGTTGAAACCCTAGCACCAATTGAATTCAACTAGGTTCAATAAAAATATTTTCAATGAACCCAAAATGCCTTTGGAAATGTTCATGATTTTGATAAAGGTGAAAACCTCTCGCCAAAAAATGATGAGCATATTTCTTGGCCATTTATGGATTTTTGAATTAATTCATGAAGTATTTGAACTTGGGCATTGAATGCTATAAATAATTTAAATGCTCAAATAATTTGAAACTAAATGTGGGCTGTTGCATATATTTGAGAAGGTGCCCACAATTATTTTCAGGATTTTTAGAAGTGCCTGGTATTTTTAATAAAGCCCTAAAACTACAGAATAATAGAAAACAGAAACAATAAATTAAAGAGGAGAGAGCTCACCTGCATCCACTTACTCGCCCACGAACCGCCCACCTTCTGTTCGGCCCAGCCCACCACCGCCCCTTGTCATCTTCCTCCTCCGCCAGAGGACAACAGTGCGTGGCGGGCGCCGATGCTGCCCCGCCACCTCCCGCTTCCCTCGCCACCTCCCCGCTTCCCGGCCCCTCCTAGACGACGCCACGGAGAGCCACGCAGCCCCTGGCTCTCACTCTCTCCCGACCCCCCTCCTCTCTGCTCTCTCTCCTCTCACCACCGAACGCCACTGCTGCCGCCGTTCGCTGCCACGCTGCCACCGCCACCCCTCTCCTCCCGGCATGTCCCCGAGCTCCGCCTAGTCCTCTCCTCCTCCTCACCAATTCTCCCGACGCCGGACGCCCCTGCATCGCCGCCACGCCGTTTTCCCCATCTCCGCCGCCCGAGATCGCCGGCGCCCTTCGCTGCCTCGGCGTCTCCCCGAGCAGCTGGGCCTCCAATCAACCCCTATAAGCCCCGAGTCGTTTCCCTCTTCCCGAGTCGTTCTCCCCTCTAGGCCGAGCCCGCTGTGGCCGAGCTTCGCCGCCGGCCATGTCGCGCCGCCCTTCTACCGCTGAACCCGATTCGAGCGCGCCACCAAGGCCAGAAGCCACCAGAGCATAACGACACGCTAACTTGCCTCCTGCACCACAGCGCCAACCCCCGACTCACCCGACCTCCGGCGCCGCCATGAGCTCACTTCCGCGAGCTCCGACCACCCGCGACCTCCCACCTGCTCCGCTCGATGCGCGCAAGTGAGGGCCTCCTCCTGTGCCCTTCTCTTGCCCCCGCCGCCAGAGCGCAGCCCCGCGAACATCCGCCGCGTTTGGTCGCCGCCGCCAACTCCGGTGGCGGTGATGTGGCACGCCATTAGCCACTAATGACCCAGCTAAACCAACCCTAGTGCCACGCCATGTGGGCCCTGTGCTGATTAGTTTAATTTAATTTTCTGTTTAGATTAGTTCATAACCCATCGGGACCCACACGCCAAGATTGACTTTGCCGACGCGCCGCTGACCGTCCCACATGTCATCCACCCAAACCATCCTCGTTACATCGACGCAGTGGGTCCCACGCGTCAGGTTTGACCTGGACCTGGCGCTTTGACCTGCTGACGTCACCCGATGTCATCTCGACGCAATTAACCTTTTTTCAGATTTGTTTATATTCAGGAAATTCCAGAAAATATTCTAACCTTCAATAAATCATAGAAATTCAACCGTAACTCGGATTGAAATAATTTATATATGAAAAATGATCAGAAAAATATGAAGAATCTGTTTATGCCATGATCATGCATGTTTAAACAAGTTAACCTCACTGAATAGGATGAATCATGATTAGGGTAATTTATGAAGTAGCATTTGGAGTTGGAGTTCAACCTTGTTTGAATTCCACTTCAATTAACTTGGATTATTATTGCATTAGGTGAATTCAGTACCTTAATATGACATGTCATTCATGTGAATGTGCATTGCATTGATTGTGTTCTCTCTTGTTGCCGGTAATTGTCCCTCCCGGTAGACGATGTACCGACGAGGAGTTCGATGACACCAATGAAGAATTATATTATCTTCGAAGTGCTGCAAGCAAAACCCCTTGTTCATTCCGATACAATCCCACTCTCTCGCTCCTGCTCTATTTTACTGCATTAGGACAACAACGACTCATGTGTTACTTGCTGCGGTAGCTGAACCCTTGATCCTTTGCATGACCTGTCATTCCACAAGAATTAGATGAAACCCACTAGCATGAGTAGGAATTGTTTGAGCCATGTTGTGCCTACTCATTTATGCTTGTTTGTCATGCCTGCATCGCTTAGAGTTGAGTCGGGTCTGATTCATCGGGAATGAATTGGAATTGTTATGAACATGTCCTATTGTGCGTGAGCTGAGTGTGTGAACACGATTTGGTAAAGGTAGCGGTGAGAGGCCATGTAGGAGTACATGGTGGGTTGTCTCATTGCAGCCGCCCTCGTGAACTGAGTTCTGTGTTTGTGATCCATGAAACAGTTACTACCACGCATTGGGATCCTTAATTGACCCTCTCGGCTTCTTAACCACCCTTGTCCTCATCCGGAGTTGCAAGTAGTTTCGTGTTTGTAGCATGTTTGGGGCCGCACGCAACGCTGACCTTAGGGGTGGGTTGTGTTGCGGTAGGCACCGTGGCCCGTGTACCGAAAGTGCCCGCTTGGTATCTCGGGAACCCCGCACACATCGCTCGGGCTGTATGGGAAACCTCGGCGGACTCCTGCGGATGGAACCCGAATAGGCGATAAACCTGGACTAGGGACTTGAGTGTTTAGGTAGGCCGTGGCCGACACCCACGCTGGGCTTCCGCTTGAAGGTTGCCGAGTACATGTCGTAAACGGCGGTAAGTGGTGAGAGCGTGTGAAGAAGTACACCCCGCAGGGTTTAATATGATCTATTCAATAGCCGTGTCCACGGAAAAGGACTTCGGGTTGCCTATATCAGTTCATAGACAAGTGAAAGTGGATACTCTAAAATACGCAAGATAAGCGTGAGTGCTATGGATGGCGTTTCTCGTGAGGTAGACGGAGCGGATCCATAGTGGTGTATTGATATGGTGAATATGTGGACTCGTGTGCGCCACCTCAAAAGAGTTACTTGCAATGTAGTTCAGGATAGCCACCGAGTCAAAGCTGGCTTGCTGCACCAAACTCCACCACCCCTTTTGATAATGATGCATATGTAGTTAGTTCGATGTAAGTCTTGCTGAGTACAATTGTACTCACGCTTGCTTATTTTATGTTTTGCGAGAGACGCGGCCTCGCTAGTAGTTCCACGTGGACTTCGACGCTTAGCTTGTTACCTCAGCTACGATCTTGTGCCCTCGGCAGATCTGGTAGATAGTCGCTTCTCGGCCTTTTTCATTTATAGTTGTCTGCATCTGCATATGTTTAGCTTCCGCTTGTGTTTTGACTTGTATGCTTCGAGTGTTGGGTCATGAGACCCATGTTTGTAATATCTCGCCTCGAGCCTAATGAATAATATTTTGAGTCGAGAGTTATGTTGTGATGCCACGTCGTATTTACACATATTGAGCATATTGTGTGTATGTTTGAAATTCTTGGTATGTGTGGGATCCGACAAACTAGTTGTTTATCCTTGGCAGCCTCTCATATGGGGAAATGTAGTCTCGTGCCTCCGAGCGATAGTAGTCCGCTACAGCCGGTTCACCGAGTCCCGCTAGCCCAAAGACTACTGCTTGGACACTTGACTGGCCGGCATGTGTTTCACTTCGTCCTATGTCTGTCTCCTTCGGGAAATGTCACGCGGTGTTATTCGAGTCCTGCTTAGCCTGCTACAGCCCGGGATACCGGAGTCCTGCTAGCCAGTGCTACAGCCCGAATATATATGTTGATGACCGACATGCTCGATGTGATTCATGTATGCCTGTCCCCATAGGTTAGCGCCACTTTGGGTTCACGACTAGCCATGTCGGCCCGGTTCTTTGTCATATGGATGCTAGCGACACTAT
>JAHIAM010003219.1:0-55034 GCA_021605205.1 Aegilops longissima
GAGCCAGCCATGGTCACGTGGAAGATCACATGCGGCTAGTGGAAGAAAACTGGCGCGCCAAATGTCGGATTTCGGGTTCCGGCAGACCCTGGAGGTTCGAATACTGGGTTGCATGAAGATCTCTCCCCCACCAGCTCACCTCTCGAAGTCTCACAAAGATCTAGGCAAGAAAGATGAGCACACAGAGGACACGATATTTATACTGGTTCAGGCCACCATTGTGGTGTAATATCTTACTCAAGTGTGTGGTGTGGTGGATTGCCTCTGGGGCTGATGATGAATAAGATAAAGGGGGAGAACAGCCTCATGAGGGGCTGTTCCTGAGCTGGTGCGATGAATCTGGCCGGAGGAGTTCGGCCGCTTCTCTCTCTGGTCGATCGATCTCGATATCTCTACCTTGTGGTGGCTAGTCCTATTTATAAAGCGAGGCCCGGGCTCTCCCCAAATAATGAGCGGAGGGTGCCAACAATTGGCCATTTTGAAGGGGAACATCTGGTACACTTATCCCGACTAAAGTTGGTCTTTCCTGCCAAAGGCTCACGGTGACGCCGCTCTAGACTCCACGATGACCTCCATCCCGCCGCTCACTGGTCTTGGTCTTGTTGCGCCTAAACGGTAACCTTTGCCCGATGCCTTGGCCTCAGGCTTGCCTCCTTAGCAATCAAATGGAAATAAGGACACCACAGAAGCCGGGCGCCTCGCCTCGACCTCCGCCTCGGCCTCCGATCGTCAGGGCTAGGCCACGGCCCCCTGGAGGTGCCTCGCTTGATCTTCTCCGCAGATCCTCGCGAGCCCACCTGAGGAGGCTACTCCCGAGGAAGCTCCCTGTGGACCTCCCCACGATGCTTGGCCCATCGCGAGGGTCTTGAGCTTGAGCTGATGAAGCTGGGCTGCATTGGGCCCCCACTTGAGCCACGCCGCAGCCGGGCGTGCAAGTCTGGGACCCCTGCTCCTGCAACACCGACGTAATGACCTAAACAAAAAATGAATGTGCCCGTGGATAGAATGCCGAGGGGGGAGGGCGAGGAGGGCGGTGCATGCACGAGAGAAAGTTAGTGGTAGCTACAAAGGTTAGAGGATTGTGTGGGTGTAAGAGACTAACAAAGATCATAATTTGATATGAAAGCGGATTCATATATTTGAATAGGAGATCATAGTGTTTTTAAACATTGCATGCATGAATATAGCGGTGATACACGTGTTGTGCACATGTTATACCATAATGTGATAATGCATGGCGCTTGGTAACTCACAGCTAAATGCCGAACAATCTAAACCATACTATACATCAAACAATCTCACATTTTATTTGAATTTGTGATAATGTGTGGCGTTTGCAGCTTACAACTAAATATCTGTCGCTCGTACGCAGGATAAGGGTAATGCCTTATATTTCTTTTATTCTTTTCCAGTGAGTTTCTAAAATCCATAAACAATTCAAATGGACTCCAAATTTGATGATTCAAATTTCTAGTGACTCTATAAATAATGAGCTACCTGTTGGTGCAACATGCACATTTTTCCAGAGACCTTTTCTTCACAAATATTTATCAAATCCTATTTTTCCTATTTCGTGATGAACTTTATAAAATCACGAGAGCTCAAACTTGATCCAAATTCCATGATTCAAATTCCTAGATGTTTCTAAGTTCATAACTTAGTTTATGAACATTTTCTTAAATACTTTCTGCACCACATAAAACAATGAACCATTTCTTCATATTTGTCAACTTTGCAAATTCAGGATATTCATTTGAACTCCAAATCCAAGGAAACCAACTCCTAGATGCTTCTAAAATCATGGTTTGTTAAATCGGTACCTTTGCTCATTTTTTCAAAAACAAGTTTCTGTACACTTCTTGCAAATCCATAAACCCCTTGATTCCATCATATTGAAATGTTCGTAGATATCCACCGATCCAATTCCACGAAACCACTCTGCTATTAATCATATAACCGGAGATGTCCTAGAAAAGTCAAATTAATATTTTTGGAGCACTTATATTTCCTGCCTTGTTGTGTTGCTTATTGTGATTGTTTCCGACGTTAGTTGACGGTGGACGGAGTATATGGAGAAGGACCAGAAGATTTCAAGACTCGATGAACCGGATAAGCAGCCCTTTGACCATGCCTATGAAACCCTTTTTATGCATGTCTTATAGCACTTATTATTGTTGCACGGAATCATGATGAGATGGTAAACCACGCTGGTTGGTTGCCTCTCACACTTCCTCGCTGATACTTGCATTGTGCGTGACCCTACCTTCCTAATGAGGGTTATGCGGTGGGAGTAGATAGGATGCTAAAGTAGATGCTACGCAAAAGGGACGGTATATGCATGGTGAAGGAGTCAAAGCATTTTTCAAAACCCGCCGGTGCCACTTATGCCCGAGGCGATGAGATGGGTAACCACTTGATGACGAAGTGGTGTACCGAGGCAAGTGGGTGTTGTTTTCGAAAACGGATTAGATTTAAGATTTGTCGATCGTCCCAACCTTACGCATGCGTAACCACTCTACCCTTATATGGGAAAGGGCATTATTGATTACCTAGGCCGATACTAGCTTGGAGCCCGACATTAGTGACGGGAAGAGTTGGTGCTCTCTCGACGGGTCGTGCCCGGTAGGGCGCCATGACTATTTTCACAGGCACCGGATACACCATTGTGTCCCCTCTCGGATGTTACGATCTCGAGTGAGTCTCGTATGGTGTACATCATGAGGATTCGAAACGAGTGGACTCCTTTGTTAGTGTCGCCTAGGGAAAGGTAGTGATCGGTGCTTACCCGGTACTTGAGGTACCCTGGTCGTGGATGACACGGAAGTTCCCGGATCCCATGGGTAATGTGTGCAACCTCTGCAGAGTGTAAAACTATTGAATAGCCGTGTCCACGGTCAAGGACAGTTAGGTGTCGCTTAAACTACGCCCACATGTTTACAAACCAGTGTGTGTTTGGATAAGTGGGAAGTTTTACATGGGTCAAGTCCAAGGACTTGACATGATTGAGTTGGGTTGGTGCCCACTCCATTTATGTTGATATATATAACTTGTCCTCGTGGATTACATGAATCCTCTTGATGCATGCTATGCAAGTTGTTGAACATGTCATTGCACTCAAAACTAGCTTTCGCAAAATTTACCTATATCATGCATTGTTGAATCTTGAACCAAAACATGGGTTGCTTGCAAGTACATTCAAAGTACTCATTGGCTTGCCACTGGTTATTTTATTGGCAGGCATGAAAGAACAGGATGTGATGAAGGACCGTTGGTGATGAACATCTGAGCTAGGACGCTTTCAAATGTAATGCCCCGTAGGGTTAAGGCGATGGCATGGGTCCAAGTTATCGATGAAGATTTCCGCTGCAATGTTATACTCAAGACTTGACCATAATGGTCCTACTTGTGTAATACGGTATGTATGGATGTAGCCTCTTGTTATTCAGCTTACGGTGTTCAAGTGAGCATTGATCTCGATCATCAGACACGTGCATTCGGTGATCACGACTTATGAGTCGGGTCCCCACAAGATCGCCGGCCACTTCTCCACGGCGTCGCTCCTCTCGGCGTACATCCACATCAAGAGGAGTTGCTGCTGCTTTAGCTCTCACTCGCGCTGCTGCTCCGCTCTTGCTCTCGGTCCCCTGCTGGTCTGCTCTTGCTATTGCTTTTGTTCGCTGCTTGCTCTCGCTCTTGCTCTTGCTTGCAATGCTGCTCGATTTAGCTACACTTGATCGACTGAATCGACTTTTGGGTTAGTCGATTTTCGGGGGTGGGGGGCTCGGCGGGTGAAGGAAGAACCAGCCGCTTGGGAGGGGGGCTCACGAGAGGTACCCCACTATCTATCTTAGGGTTGAGGGTGGGGAAGGTGGTGCGTCGGTGGCGGGTCATTGGCGGGCAATGGCGTGGGATCCCCGAGAAAAAGCTCGGCATGGGGCGGCCTAGAGGGATGGCCGGGGCGGCGGTGGACCGGCGGTGGGGAGTGTTTTCGGGACGGGCGGGGCGACGCACCAACGGCCACGGGCAGCGGGTGGCTGCTGCTTGGCGGCTCAGCGGGTGGAGGTTGAAGATGAACCAAGACCTTGATTTCAGATTCAACGCTGCAAAATCGACCACCAGAGATGAAAAAGTCACGACCGACGTAGCCTCACCTTGCTAGTGCGTTCAGTATCGACAGAGAAATTCAGTTTCGACAACAAAATTCAGTTTTGACAGTTAAGTTTAGTTTCGACAGTTAAGTTCAGTTTCAACAGCTAAATTCAGTTTCGACAGTTAAGTTTAGAGATGAGCGGCTGATGTATTTTACATCTAGCACTTTGTGGTTATGTATTTTACGTCATGTATTGGAGATCCTATTAGAATTCCACTCAGGTTAATGTTGTTCATTTTCTCTCTTGTCCTGCTTCAGCCTCGGCGTCGTGCAACTCACCGGAGCTGCTCCAATGACGAAACACTCCATCGCAGCGGAGCAGTACCTCGGGCTCCATCTCCAGACGCCTAAGATCTTCTTCCCCTCCTCTGACAGCAAAGTCAGCCGGAGCATCCTCACCGGTCAATCCAATCACGCTGAGATCGACATGGCTTCGCCAAAGAGGTTGTACACTTGTTGCATATCTTTTTTTACTCTACATGTTATATATATTGTCCACTGAGCACACGGATTTGTTCCTTTAGTGTCTCCTTGAAAGAAAAAAACGTAGGAATTTTAATTTTCACTTGTCCTCCTTTTCAAATTCCTATTCATGAAGCACAAGACTAAGAGATAGTAGCATAATAGCATTATAACCATACATTTTCTTGTGGTTTGACTTAATCTCACCATGCTTCTTTGCATCCTGTGATCTTCCAATTGTTGTGAATCAAACACCCAGATTGGCGTAAATCCGTGTTTTTAAATTCTCTGCTTTGCACGTGCATTCCTATCCTATTCCTGTCTATTTCCTATCCCTGCATTATTGGAATCCTCCAATTCAAACGAGCCCTTACAGAATTACTTCTCTTACAGATTGTTGTCAAAGTAAACCTTGCGTGGTTTGTCCCGCTCCTGCTGCACCGTCGTCCACCCCAGCTCAGCTGCTCCAATGACAGAAGGGTCCAGCACAGTAGGGATCCAGCCTCCACTATCTTTCACGCCCCATATCTTCTTCCTCGCCACCGGGTAGATATGAAAACTGCATTACCATCATCAACCGAGCAGATGACCTCGAGGACTACACGGGTCCGCAAGAGAGGTCGCACTCTTTCGTGTCTGCTTATGTTATGCATCGCTTAATATTACATGCTACTTTATCGTCCTGTTCACCGATTAGACTCTAAGTCAGCTCCATGGTCAAACTTGAGTTTTTAAATGGTTGTGGGGTACATATCTGGGCCGCTATTCAATAGTATCTATCTACTATCTGGTTAATCTCCGGTGTCTACTATGAATTTCATGTTGGGTGGGAAACAAATAGTAAAGAAGCCATTATCTGTATTTTTTAACTGAAGCCATTATCTGCCTGCTATTATTGGTTTTGGGTCTATCCACAGGTTGCTACCATCACTCTGGATTTCTGCATGCACTCCTTACATAATCTCTATGCATGACAGTTAATGTAAACAATGGAACTGAACATGTAGAGCAAAAGAGACTGTCAGATTTCGGGTTCCGGCAGACCCTTGAGGTTCGAACACTGGGGTGCGCGCGGAGATCCAACCTTCCACCGTCTCGCACCTCGCCGAATCGCTGGGACCTAAACTACTAAACGGAACAACACAAGGGACACGAGATTTATACTGGTTCAGGCCACCATTGTGGTGTAATATCCTACTCCAGTGTGTGGTGTGGTGGATTGCCTCTTGGGCTGATGAGGAACAATACAAGGAAGAACAGCCTCGCGAGGGTCTATTCTTGGCGGGTGCGATGAACTGCTAGGTGGTGCTCAGTCGCTCTAGCTACTGGTTTCTCGATGAGGATTCCAGTCTCCTCCCTTCTCTCCCTCTTCCAAATGCCCCTAGCTCACTCTCTCTCTCTCTGTGTCCGTCTCTCTCATGCCCCGGGGTGGCTACTCCTATTTATAGGTGAAGGCCCTGGGCCCCTTCCCAAATATTGAGCGGGAAGGGCGCCAACAATTGGCCATTTTGAAGGGGAACAGTGGGTACACTTATCCTGACTAAAGTTGGTCCTCGCCGCCAAAGGCTCGTGATGATGCTGCTTGGGCTCCACGATGACTCCTTCCAGCAGTTGGGCTGGTCTTGGTCTTGTTGCACCAAACGGATTCCTTTGCTTGATGCTCTCGCTGCGCTTGCTCCCTTTGCACCAAAGAGGAAAGGAGGGCGCGCGGGCTGGCGCCCGATCGCGCCCTTGGTCATCATGGCTATGCCATGGGCACCTCGCGAGGTACCCTGCCTTGAACTCTCATGAGCCATCCTAACGAGGCCGTGCTCGAGGAAGCTCCTTGTCGCCCGCCCATGAGGCTTGGCCCTCGCGAGGGTCTTGAGCTGCGTTGATGAAGATGGGCGCACTGGGCCTCCTTCGATCCACGCCAGAGGCATGCAGCAGTGCAAGTCTGGGGACCCCTGTTCCCGAACGCCGACAAGAGCCTGGCCCATGGCACGCCTGAATCTCTGGCCGAGCAGAGAGGCGAAAGGGCAAGTCGCGAGGCATCGCGGGCCCTAACAGCTCACTGACCTTGGGCGACGATGGCGGTTGATTGACGCGGCGCACTGCTTCCCATGATGCCTTAGAAACCACCCAGATTCGACAAGTCCCCGCATGCGAGTCGGTCATGATTACCGTGATCGTGGAGGCCGACGGTTGGCCTTCACCGCTATAAGTCACGAACGGCGTCGCTCTTTCAGTCTATCCTTTCTTGTCTCTCCTCTTCTCCATGGCTCCACCAAGGAAGTTCTCGGCCGCAGAGAAGGGAAGGGCTGTCAGTCAAGTCGCCCCTCTCCTCCGCCTAAGCGTGGTCAAGGTCGCCCCTAAGCATCCGTGGCCTCCACGGCGGTCCCCTCATGGTCGTGGGGGAGGCTCTCAGCGTGGCGACGAGCGGCTGGCCATGGTCGGAGGGTGTCCCCCGGCCGCGTGTCCCCCAAGGCCGCGCCACCATGCTGCTGAAGCGCTGCCGGAGTTCATGGTGAGGGCGGAGGAGCCGTCTGGCGTCCGGCTTCAGCTCCCGCGCTTCCTCCTGGGTGAGCTCCCAGATGGCGCCCTGGGTGGCCTCTGGCCCCAGGCGGATGGCTGCTGCAGCCGGGCTTCGTGGGCTTCTCTGGAGGTCTCGCATGGAACTGTTCTCGACCCGCCGCGCAGGCGTTCGCTCTGGCTGCGTGGTCTTCGCCACGGTGCCCCTGCACTTCAAGTACGACGGCGACGCCACCCTCGACGTGAGGGTGTTCGGGGAAGACGGCCGCCGCATGGGGTGCTGCCCTGAAGACGATGACCGCGGCCGAGGACTCTGCCCCGGCGTGGATGGAGAGGGCAGCGCGCGGGCGGCTGGTGATGCCCGTGACTCCTCACGCTTCACCAACTCTTCTTCGGGTGGTGATTCTTCCAGCAGCGGCCAGCCCCGACGCTGCCGCGCCTGCTTGGGGGGTGGCAGCAGGTCCGCTTGCCGCCGCGCCCCGGTGAAGCGCGAGAGGGAGTCCGCCTGAGCTCCGGAGGCGGCTCGAGCCTCCCAAGAGAGCCGGCACGGGGCGTGCTTCACCTGCTTTTGTCCTTTTCCTTTCTTTTCTCCTGCGCAAAAAAGGCAACAATGTGTGGCCCCGTGGGGGCGCGTTTAGGTTAACGCCGTTAATTATTGTACTCCTTCCGTTATCCTGATACTGTTCCTTTCTGTTGTACGCCCATTCACAAGTGAACTCCAGCCGTGGCCGTCGGGCGACCGATCCAGGCCACGTGTTCGCATTGTGCTGCCCGTGAGGCATGGTCAGGAGGGGCGCTCCAGCTGAGGACCAGGGTCGTGAAAACTTGAGCGATAGGGGCAGGAATGCTCGCGAGGGCTCCCGAGGCTTCTGCCTCGCGAGTCCCCACGCAAGAGAAATCGAGGCAGGAGAGCGAAAAAGATCAGAGAACCATGGACCAAAAGAGGGCGATAGTTTCGATAAAAACTCCAAATGGAAATAACTAGTCAACTGCAGAAAGCAAATGAAAAAGCCACGTCCGGCACCTAGTCTAGTCTTCGATGTCTTCTCACGGTAGCTGAGCTAAGTGCTGCCATGGGCGTGGGAGGGAGCCCAGGCCCGAGGCCGCACTCCTGAGACTCCGGGCGTGTACAGCCCCAACTCATTATTACGTGAGAGTGTCACGGCGGCGTAGCTTCACAAGCGCTGGCCTTCTTCACAGGCTCCGGCCTTTCTTCTGGAAGCGAGCCACAGGCGTTGGCCCTCTTCATGGGCTCCGGGCCCTTTCGTAACGCGACAGCTTCCACAGCGTTCGCCTTCTTCATGTGCTCTGGGCCTTCTCGAAAAAGAATGAGCTTCACAGGCATTCGCCTTATTCACATGCACTGGGCCTTTTCCAAAAGAATGAGCTTCACAGTATGCCTTCTTCCACATGCACTGAGCCTTTTCCAAAAGAATGAGCTTCACACAGTGCTCACCTTCTTCACGCACCGGCCTTTTCCAAAAGAATGAGCTTCACAGCGTTTGCCTTCTTCACGTGCACTTGGGCCTTTTCCGAAAAGAATGAGCTTCACAGCATTCGCCTTCTTCACAAGCACCGGCCTTTTAGGGGCAAACCGAGGTGCCGGATGTTCCACGCGCTCAGATAGGTACTCCTCTTGAGTCTCCAAGCGCGGAGCCAGCCCGAAACATGAACAACCTTGAACGGGCCCTCCCACATGGGAGAGAGCTTATGCAGTCCCTCCCGGAGAGGACCTGCCGAGCACGAGGTCCCCTACCTCGAGAGTTCTGGGCGGATGTTGCGCAAGTGGTATCGCCGAGTGCCTGCTGGTACCTTGCCGCCATGGCGCAGCTTCGCCGGGCGCTCCTCCCCAAAGACGAGGGCCGCCCCACGCATGGCGCCCCGCAGCGTTCATCGAACGCCAGACTCAGCGGATCGACAAGCTTGACTCGTGAGGGAGGACCGCTTCGCTCCGAGAGACCTGTGAAGAAGGGGTCTCCCAGTTGGCTTGGTTATATACAGCGGATGGACCACAACACGGACGGAAGCTCGTCATACCAGCCTCTACCGCAGGCCTCCAGCTTCTTCTTGAACGCCCCGGTCTTGAGGCCTCTCAGACTTCTGCGCTGGCCCGCCGGCCGTCCGTTGCTGCGGGGTGCGCCACCCAAGCGTAGCATATCTCAAGCGCCCCAAGGTTAGCGCAGACGCTTTAAAAGGTTACCGTGAATCTGCGAACCGTTGTCGGTGATGATGCGGTTCGGCACTCGAACCGCTCACGATGCCCTTGATGAACTTGACCGCAGAATCAGCGAGATGGTGCGGACGGCCTCGACTTCGCCCACTTGGTGAATTTGTCCACGGCGACGAGAGGTAGCGATAGCCCCTCGGTGCCCGAGGAAAGGGCCCAGGATTTCCAGCCCTGCATCGCGAATGGCCAAGTGAGGGGGATGGTTTGCGACCTCGCTGGCCTGGTGGATCTGCTTGGCATGGAATTGGCAAGCCTCGCAAGCCTTCACGAAGTTCAACAGCTATTGAGTGCATGGGCCAATAGAAACCGCTATGAACGCCTTTGCCGATTAGGGCCCGTGACGACTAATGGTGCCTACAATCTCCACCATGTATATCTCGCCAAAGAAGTTCCTTCCCTCTTCCTCGGTGATGCAGCGCAGGATACGCTGCTCGGTCGCTTCCGTAGAGCTCTCCATCCATGATGCTGCACGCCGTGGCTTGCCGCGCCACACGCCTGCCTCCTCCTCCTTCTCTCGCAAAGTTCCACGCGTTAAGTAACTCTTGAGCTCCGTGATCCAAAGACCCTCTTGAGGTTCCATCGTGAGGAGCAAGGCGTGCTCTCGAGGCCGGGCCACAGCCGGGCTCCCGAGGCAGGTGGCTGAGGGCTCCTCCCGAGGCTGTGTTGTGCTTGATAACGGCGGCAGGCTGAGGGCTTGAAGAGCCGCTCCTCAAAGACACCCGGCTCCTGGGGTAATCTCCGAGGCTCGTTTGGCGATGTCATCGGCCTCTTGATTGGTGCCTTGCAGGCACGTCTGCAGCTCCAACCCCCGTAACTGCTTTCTCCATCCTGCGGACCTCCGCAAGGTAGGCCTCCATGTGTTCATCTCTTGGCTCGTACACCTTGTTGGAGAAATTGACGAGGAGCTGCGAATCGCCTCGATGGTAAGGCGCTTCACCCTGTGGCAGCGGCAGCCTTCGCACTCCGCTATAGCCCCTCATATTCTGCTATATTGTTGAGACCTTCTCGCCATGCCGGAAACAGAGCTGCACGGCATAGTAGAGCTTGTCTGAAGCGGGAGATATGAGCACGCCCCAGCCTCAGCCTGTCTGGAGAACGCCCATCGAATTACATGACCCAACTCTTTCCGGGCGCTTCGCTCTCGGGAGAGGAATCGATCTCGCCCGCCCCGAGGCCCGTGCATCCGTCCATTCGCCACGAAATCTGCCAACGCAGCCCCTTGATGACTCTGGTTGTGCTGAACTCGAGCCGAATGCTTGCAACTCAATGTTCCACTCGGCACCCTTCCGCCGAAAGTTGGGGCTCCCGAGCACCCTCTCCTGTGGGGTATGCCGAGACAACCTTGATTGGATGACCACCGAAGTAGTGCCGCAAGCCATGCTTGGCCACCAACAGCGAGGAGGAGCTTCGTGGCATGGGTACTGTGCCTCGCATCCCGTAACACCTGGCTTGATGAAGTACACCGGTGCTCGACAAGGCTAGGTGCGTCGGTGCTGGTGGCGTCTTCCGAAGCCTGTGGTGCCTCCCGAGGTGACGCCGCCCGAAGCTGGGTGCTTGGATGGGGGCCTCCCGCTTTGGTGTGCTCACAGACGGCGATCTTCTTCCGCTGCGGTGCTGGCTTCTCATGAGTTCCTTCGATTCGCCTTGCCTTAGCTCGGGTGGCGCCGTGGTCTTGGCTCGACGCCTCCCTAATCGCCACAGGGGCTGCGCTAAGCAGAGTAGGGAGTGGCGGCGCAGGTAGAGTACCAAGGGCCCTCTGAGAGCGCTGGGCCACCATCACCTGGAGGGCTGGTGGTTACCTCTTGAGGTCTTGGAACGCTTTGTCGGCCTCTTTAGTCCATTCAAGGGCCCTTTTTCTTCATCGGTGGAAGAAAGGCAGCGCCCGCCCCCCCAATCGGGAGATGAAATGGCCCAGCGCCGCTACGCCGCCCTGTGAGCTTCTGATTTCGAGGGTCTTTGGTGGCCTCATGTCCTCCATCGCCTTGACTTTTTCCGGTTGGCCTCGATGCCTCGGTGGGACACGAGGAAACCAAGGAGCTTGCCCGAGGAACTCCAAACACACACTTCCGGGTTGAGTCGCAGGCTTCATCGCTGAGGCTCGAAGGTTTCTTCCGTGTCTTGTATCAAGGTCTTGGCCTCATGAGACTTCACCACGATGTCGCCGACGAAGCCTCCACATTCTTCCCGAGTGTGGGCCCAAGGTGATGTGCATGAGTCACTGGAAGGTTGCCTCGCTATGCAGCCCAATGGCATGCATGTATAGCAGTACACTCCACACGGGTTAAGAAGGCCGATTTTCCACGCCTTCCATCGCCATCTTGATTTGGTGATACCCGGAAAAGGTGTCCAAGAAGCATAACAGGTCACACTCGGCGGTGGAATCGGCGATCCGTCGATGCGAGGGAGTGGGAACGGATCCTGCGGGCATGCTTTGTTGAGGTTGGTGAAGTCGACACACATGCGCCCTTTCCTCCCTTCTTTGGCACCACCACGGGTTGGCCAGCCAACTGGGTATCGACCTGTGAATAAACCCCGCGGCTTCTAGCTTGCGGGTCTTGGATGATGAAGGCCTCGCTTTTCGCTGGATCGCCTTCTCTCGCTTCACAGACGACGTTAGCACACGCTGAGGTGGTGCTCGACACGCCCGTGGGATCCCCGCCACCTGATCGGGCTCCCAGCGAACACCTTCTTGTTCGCACGCAGGAACTTGACCAGGCTTCTTCCCTGCTCGGCTCGAGGTTGGCGCTATCGTGAAGGTGGCGCTTAGGACCCGATCCTCGCCGACAGTATCTGCTTGGTCTCCGCTTTGTCTTGAGTGAACAACTGCTTTTTCTGGTGGCGCAGCCCCTTGGGCTTGAGGGCTTCAGATCCGCTGGCTGCGCTGCAGCCGCCCTCTTGAGGGCGAGCCCGAGCGCCGCAGCACCTTCGGTATCTCCTGTGTGCGGTGAGGACGCCGCTGCTCCGGGCATCTTCATGAGGTTGTACCCGGTGGGTTGCGGCCATGAATTTGGCCATGCTGGATAGCCAAGGATGGCATTGTAGGGAGGCCGATGGGGCGATGTCGGTCGACCAGTTCCGGCGGAAGGTCGAGGTGCCAAGGTCACCGGAGCCAGATTGCCCCAAGGAGCTGGATGACCTCCTCCACGCCCGAGAAAGGCTGGCTGGGCTGCAGCCGCTCCCCTGGTATGCAGAGGAGGTTGAAGGCCTCGACCGAGAAGTACGTTGAGGCCGCCGCCGCCGGCGAGGGTCCTGGTGACGGCAACTCGGCAGATGGTGGGTGTGCGAGCATGGGAGTGCACCGAGCCGACCGAGTTGGCGGGTGGTCCGAGAGTCGAAGGTCAGCCCGGCCGACGGCTCCGCCCGCCTTAGGGAGCCCCCTGCCGCGTGAGGCGGCGCCACCCGGCGTCGAATGTCTTGACATGGCGGCTGGAAGGCGGCGCCGCGAAGCCGCCAGAGGGCCGCGACGATCGGAGGGACCGGCACGACGGGGCGGGTGACGAGGAAGCTGCACGGCTCCTCCCCAGAGGTCGCCGAGGAGCGCAGGGATGATGCTTGCTGCCCATTCCCCGTCGGGCCGATGGCGGTGTTGGCAGCGGGCGGTGAGGAACGACGAGGGCGCCCGCCGTCGGAAGCCGCCCGGCGACACGGAGGCGCAGTGTGGCTTGGCGCTGGCGCGAGCCCGATGAGCGCCGACATGGTTGCGGTGGTCGGGAAGAACGAGGCGCGAAGGCAGATTCCGCGCACTTTACCGGGCGACAAATGTCGATTTTGGGTTCCGCACTGTTGAGGTTCAACACCGGGCGCGCGGAGATCCAACCTTCCACCGTCTCGCACTCGCCGAATCGCTGGGACCTAAACTACTAAACGGAACAGCACAAGGGACATGAGATTTATATCGTTCGTGCCACCATTGTGGTGTAATACCCTACCCGGTGTGTGGTGTGGTGGATTGCCTCTTGGGCTGATGAGGAACAATACAAGGAAGAACAGCCTCGCGAGGGTCTGTTCTTGGCGGGTGCGATGAACTGCTAGGTGGTGCTCAGTCGCTCTAACTACTGGTTTCTCGATGAGGATTCCGGTCTCCTCCCTTCTCTCCCTCTTCCAAATGCCCCTAGCTCTCTCTCTCTCTCTCTCTCTCTCTCTCTCTCTCTCTCTCTCTCTCTCTGTGTCCGTCTCTCTCCCGCCCCGGGGGTGGCTACTCCTATTTATAAGCGAAGGCCCTGGGCCTCTTCCCAAATATTGAGCGGGAAGGGCGCCAACAATTGGCCATTTTGAAGGGGAACAGCGGGTACACTTATCCCGACTAAAGTTGGTCCTCGCCGCCAAAGGCTCGTGATGACGCCTTTGCTTGGGCTCCACGATGACTCCTTCCATCCGCTGGGCTGGTCTTGGTCTTGTTGCAATCAAACGGATGCCTTTGCTTGATGCTCGCTCGCTTGCTCCCTTTGCACCAAAGAGGAAAGGAGGACGCTGCTGGCTGGCGCCCGATCGCGCCCTTGGTAAATCATGGTTAGGCCATGGGCACCTCGCGAGGTACCTGCTTGAACTCTCCGCCTCCTCATGAGCCACTGACGAGGCCGTGCTCGAGGAAGCTCCTTGTCGTCCGCCTCATGAGGCTTGGCCCCTCGCGAGGGTCTTGAGGTTGCGTTGATGAAGATGGGCGCGCTGGGCCTCCTTCGAGCCACGCAAGGGGCAGCAGCAGCAAGTCTGGGACCCTGTTCCCGAACGCCGAGAGAGACGAGCCTTGCGTGGCAATAAAATTTCATGCAGACGTCGCTCCATGGTAGGCGCAAGGCAGCCCCCTCCACGCATTTCGATTGTAATCGAGAGGAAGATATCTGTTCGAGGGGATTCGAAGGAGAAGACAACTCCTATTTACCCCCTCAGGTCTTCGCTCTAACTTGGCATGCTGATGTTGGTTATATCATGCATATGGTGTCTTGCATTGCTTACTTTATACATCAAATATGTCATCTGCTTAGTTTATACATCCTTTGAGAATGCCATCTGTTTACTTTATTCATCGGTTATGTGAATTAACCAACGCCATCTTGTTTAGCCAGGCATCATATATGTGAATTTTCCAATGCCATCCTGCTTATCCCATCATCTTATATGTAAATTATATCAGGCCATCCTTTTTTTCGTTACATATTACATTTGTCAACAATGTTATTACATTCAACTACTCTTCTTGTGCATCATCCATTTGACACGGTGATGGCAAATTCTGGAGTGAAAACAAGGTCTTCAGAGCAGACTATGCTATCTGAAGAAGCGCATATCTCGCTGGTTACGGATAGCTCCTCAGAGGAGGATTCAGAGACAGATGACCAGTCCTATTCCCCGAGGTGTATGCTCTAACTTGGCAGGGTTATGTTTCTCATATCGTGCGTATGGTGTCAAGCATTGCTATGTCATTTGATTAGTTTAGACATGCTTTGTGTGAATGCCACTTGTTCAGTGTCTAATTACCATATATGTGAATTATGCATTGCCATCTTATTGCAAGACATTATATATGTGAATTATAAAATGCTATCTTGTTACAAAGGCATTATATATGTGAATTATGCAATGCCATGCTATTTAGCCAATCATCATGTATGTGAATTATATCATGCTATCATTTTTTTGTATTACGTGTTCCATTTGTCGACAATGTTTGCATATTCAACTACTCTTCCTGTGCATCAGCCATTTGAAGCGGTGATGGAACTATCTGGAGTGAAAACAAGGTATTCAGAGCAGACAATGTTACCTGCTGAAGCAGCCATCTTGCTGGTTACAGAGAGCTCCTCAGAGGAGGATTCAGGGACTCATGACCAGTCCTATTTTCCCCCTGAGGTCTATGCTCAAACTTGGCAGGGTTATATTACCCATGTCATCCATGTTGCCTTGCATTGCTTAGTTTTTACATCATATATGGATTGCCATCTGCTTACTTTCTTACTATATAAATCATATATTTGAATTATATCATGCCATCATGTTTACATAGTACATACACATCATCTATCTGAATTATGGCATGGCAACCCATTTAATAAAGACATCATATAGTTATATCATCTCATCCTGTTTAGTTTTTACAGTCATTATATTTTGAATTATGGCCTTCTATCCGTGAATGTATGTGAATTATGGCATGCCAACCTATTTAATAAACACATTATATAGTTATGTCATGTCATCCTGCTTACATAGTCTCATATTTTGAACTATGTCTTTCCATCTTTTTTAGTTAGCCATCATAATGTGAAATTGTGTCATGCTATCCTGTTTAGTTATCCATCATATATGTGAAATTGTGTCATGCTATCCTGTTTGGTTAGACAACATAAATATGAATTATTTCATGCCCTCTTTTATTCCCCACTATCCATTGCACCTGTCTATCATACAATGTCTATACTTTCAATTACTTTTCTTGTTTATCAGCCATTTGAATTGGAGAGCATGATGGCAGTATCTAAGGAGTAACAACACGGTCTTCAGAAAAGATAGTGCTACCAGTTGATGCAGATAGAACCACGGTTGTACTTGCCCAAGGACCAGATCCACCACACATAACCCAGAGTCTCGCAGATTGTACCCCTACCCAGTTGGACAGAGAACCAGCTACACCCCTTCTAACCCCAACCCCGGCAGATAGTAACCCTGTTCTAGTTGACACAACACCGTCTCCACCACAGAGCACCCAAACACGAGTAGTTAGTAAGGGAACTGCAGCGCCCAAAGCACGAGGACCACCACTCCGAATCCCAACTCAACGCTTAAAGGAGAAGAATATTTGTTCTCAGATCAGGTTCTGTAGCTATGGTTCATACTCCTTTGCTCTTGCATGACTGTATTTACTCGTACCAACTATTTTCAAATTTGAAGGATGGAATTGAAACTCCAATGGCGCAACAGGTATGTTTTAAACCTATTTCTTTAACTGGTTTTCTGTTGCAACCTGCTCTATGTTGATTTCAGTTTCAATTGAATAAACAGTTATGTTCTCATGTCATGCACATTACAAGTGTTGTTATTGCTCTATAGCCACCCACACTTATATTTTGTCTATTCTGCTTTGTCTTGAACAAATATTATTTGAACTGTGTCTCTATCTTGATTTGGCAACAAAACCTAGAATGATATAGACCATAAAGTGACCATGGTACATAGATATATGTTTGTTCCATGATGTTATCCTGTCCACTTTACTACTGAACTCATTTACCAAAATGAGTTTCATATACAACATGGTAAACATGTGATATATCCGCTTGTTTCTCTTTTAGAATGCGGACAAAATATTGGAGAAACGAAGAGCGTTTTCCAATGGTAAAGGAAGTAATGCAGATAAGGTTAAAGATAGTGAGACATCCTGTTGGTCTCCAAGAAAGCTGATAAAAACTATCTTGACGACGGTGAGGGAACCCAAAAGTCCTGTCTTGATGTAGTGTTGAGTTCTTGGCAACTCTGCTGGCACAAGCTCTTGAACTCGCTGCTGAATCAGTTCGTCTTCTTGAGTCTCAACTTCAAGTTGAAAGACATCGATCAGATGTCAGTGATGAAGTGAAGGACCGAGGAAGTCCCTCAGAATTCAGATGCATATTTTACGGTGCAACGACAAGTTACTGGAGGATTTAAGCGTAAACAAGAGAAAGTCAATAAGCTTGCTAAGCATCTTGCCGACATTATGGGTACCGAGGATATTGTTTCTTGAGATCTTCTAAAGTGGTTTCAGTTCTGGATTTGTTTTGTCTGCGGCGTTTATTTGCGCTGGTCGCCAACTTTGACAACCAAATGTATATGATATGCTGCTTTGTTCCCTATATTTGCACTGGTGGCGAACTTTGATGCCCAGTGGATGTAATATGTGTAATAGCCGTGATAGCCTAGCGTTAGTTGCCTGCTTATTTATTTCCTTGTTGTCTTGTTTATTTGTTTGCTTGTAGACATTTCAGTTCTTTTTCCGCGGTTAGCTAGTGGCTGCAATAACCTATTTTTTAAAACTAGGCCACAATAACCATGGACTAATATTTACAGTAGTGACACTGGGCCTCCAACTGGCCGTAGAAACAGTGGGCCTTCTACCGGCCGTAGAAACAATGGGCCTTCTATGGGCCGTAGAAACAATGGGCCTTCTGCGGGCCGTATTATCAATGGGCCTTATACGGGCCGTATGATCAATTGGCTAAACATGGGCCAAACAGACCGCATTATGGCCGTAAACGGGCTAGAGTTGGAATCGTCCATTCATGGGCCGACCATAACGGGCCATCGTTACTAGGCCATATTTGATGATGCTATGAAAACGGCCCAACGTATTAACGAACCACAAACGGGCCGACTGTAACCACGGGCTGAATTTGGCCCCAAGCGAAAAAATGACGATGTGGGCCGTAAGTAAGCGAATCTTTGAAATGAGCCCAAGAATAAATGGGCTCGAGAAGGCGAAAGATAACATGGGCTGGAACGCATTAACGGAATAACGGGCCGTTAATGGGTATAAAGTGATACACTGTTCATTACGGGCCGTTAATGGGTGTAAAGTGATACACTGTTCATTACGGGCCAGTTTCACCACGGACCGTTAGTAGGCCAAGAGTTACATAGGGCCTCATATGGGCCAAAAGACATCATGGGCCATACATGGGCCAGAAGTGAAAACGGGCTGGAATCATATTGGATGGCCCAGATGACGCTACTGGGCCTAATTCAAATAGGGCGTAACGGGCCTTGGGTTAGCGGGCTGTAAATGGGCTATATGCGAACAGGCCGTTAACAGGCATTCCATGGGCCGGCCCACCACCTTTTGACCAAGTCAAACGGGCCGGCCTTTTCACAGGAATGGGCCTCTGTTGGGTCATGCCACGTGTCGACGTATCATAGGCGCCTATCTGACCCACTACGAGTGACACGTGTTTAAATCGGGCGAAGAAATTTTACACGTGGAAATTTCCCATTGGTCGTGGCTGTTAACGGGTTATCGGACCCAAAACCCGACCCGATAGCTTAATGGCGTTCAGTTACGGTGGATGCCACGTGTCGGTCACCCTTGACGAAAGCACTTCTATGACGCGCGATTTATCGTCATGGAAGTGGACACTTCGGTGATGATAATTTTGGCAATGTCATGGAACACTTCTATGACATCACAGGTATGACTATCTTGATTCTGTCATAAATTTGTCATGGATGTACATGCATGATAGAAAATGCGACCTACTGTGACAAACACGTATCATCACGGAAGTGTATTTTTTTTTGTAGTGATATATCTGTGTCGCGGACCCGTACTATATGCACGAGAGCTTCTTGGCAGTTTGCAAAGAGCACCGTGACTATGCGAGCAAATACATCACCGAGTTCATATACGCTAATAAGAGCAAGGAAGCGATTCTCCTGCCATATCATCCCATGTAATTCATCCGCAAATATCCTTCCGTAAGTTTTAATCATTCCTTTGAAAGCATGAAGGCTAATTTGAGGTGTACTTATTTTGCGTGGCGGGCGTCCTCGTCATTCTATACCCAGAATACTCCCATGCTATGTACTTGGACTCATCGAAGAACATCAAGAAAAAGGATTACACGCACAACTAGAGTGTTCTTGATAATGCCCTATTAACCTTCAACCTGTCTGGTGGATATATCAAGGTGAAAAAGCACAGGAAGAATGGGCTGGGTTTCGGCCATAAGACCGACGTCTGCTGCATCGAGCAACCGTACACCAGTAAGGCCGATGGATTCTACCGCATGCATTACTTGATTGAGTACAAAAGGGATAATCAACGCCTTCGCATCTCAGCTACTACCAACAATGTCGAGATTGTCAACTGGGCCACAAGCATAGGAAAGACACCGGATCATCGAATTCGAGCTGAATTTTATCACGTACAGTGTGAACTTGCCCAAGTGATTATGAAGGAGGATCTCGAACCAACATGGATGTTCTACCATGGGCCAATCACGTGGGAAGATGCCTGAGCACTGCTACTCGCTCATCGTCTGGACCTGAAGCCTTTCAAGAAGCTCGGGTGCTTCCTCCCTGGCTATGAAGATTGGACCACCGACATGGAGGACTGATTGTCGATGACAATGTGTCACCACTGTCTTACTATGGCAAAACTTTGAATTTATGGACGGCAAAACTCTGTGATGTAATTAAACTGTCCTGCTGAACTAGCGTAGATCACTCAAGTTAATTAGTTTGGGTAAGAGGAACTTCATTATTTATGTTTACTACATGTTGCTTGTAGTTTTCTAATTATGCCTCTTTGTTTTCTTAAGTACATTATGTTTCATATTATCGTTCAATTCATCAACTAATGATGCAGGTACATAGATCAGAGATGTCAAAGGGCTATTACGTCATGTTCATTGGGAGGGTTCCAGGAGTCTACGACCACTGTCCAGACGCTCAGGCCCATGTGGACATGTACCCGGGTGCTAGCCACAGAGGGTTCGACAGCAGAGCCGAAGCGGAAAGTAGTTACTTGAGGTGGACACTCTAGCAAGAGCGGGGGCGGAACCGCCGGTGCCTCAAGTATTACATAGTTGGATTCTTGCTCATGTTGATCGCTCTTCTCTTCTACATCATGGTTTAGATAGAGATGATGATACCTGCGTGTGTGCCATGACCATGCAGGTTCACTTATTCGATACATGACATGACTTGTGTAGCGCTATTTTCGAGATGTGATGATATTTGTGTTGAATGATGATGATGATTATGATGATGGTATGACGAGACTACTGTATGTGTATGATATGATGAGAATAGTCTATGTTTATTATGATCTAATTAAACTATTGTATAGAGGCTGAACAAATACAACACAAATATGTAGAGGGGGTATAACTCTGTGAAATCAGGAATACTGGCAGTAGCGTTGGAAGGCATCTAGCAGCGGCGCTTGCTTTGTTGCAGCGCTACAGATAGTTAGTAGTAGCACTGGTCAGGACAACGCTCCTACTAACCATACTTACCAGTAGCGCTGGTCAGGGCAGCGCTACTACTACAACTTAGTTGTAGCGCGTTAGCAGTAGCGCTGGTCCCAGCGCTACTGCTATATGTATTTCAAGCGCTACTAGTAGGCTTTCTCCTAGTAGTGTAACTTTCAACCCATTTTGAGAACATTTTATCCTCACTTGGAAAATAATTATTTAACGATATCGCAGGTGCATGCAAGCGTGGTTGGTCTCGACACGGTCAACGACGAGAACAGAGACAACCGGCAACTATGAACGGATGCAAGTTTTGAAAAATGATGGCAATGGAGTGTCAATGCAATGCGAATGATGCGATTATGAATAAAATAAACAAATAATTAACGCGTCTATCACGCAAAACATGGAAGGCATTTAGAGCGTTGGTCTCAGGCCGTTATATGTTGCATATGACTGAAAGGCTAAGCACCCCGAGGGGGTAGTTTAGCAAAGATAAACCCTGTTGCGTTTTCCAGATTAACCAAAGATGTTGGGTTCGTCAGCAAAAAGCCTCTACAATCACTCAATCGCTAGTCAAGCCACCACTAGAGTCCCCAACTTAGATAATTAGGTGAAAGAAAGGCAACAGTTAAAAGGACTCCTTTATTGGGTTTTTGATAAAAGAACATGGCAATGTTTTTCATAAGATAACAAGATTCCCACAAGCTAAGTCAAACAAGTGCAAAGAAAACATGTCAAAAAAGCAGGACACACTAGTGCACCAAAAACCATATGATCAAGAGCATTGCACACAACACTATACATGCAAAAGTAACATCCCCACACTTAGAACTAAACTAGGAAAAATTATTGAATTATAGAGAAAGTGTAGTTTGTCAGAATGGGGGCTCCGGGGACCCAAGAGGTTCGAACACTGGGGTGCGCTCGTTCTTGACGCCCTAAGCAATCCTGCAACGATCCACGACAAGGCTATGGCGAGTTCGAGTGAGCGTGAGCGGCCAGGGACACATCAGTTTAACCAGGTTCGGGCCACCTTGCGGTGTAAGACACTACTCCTACTTTGTGGTTGGATTGCTCTCATGGGGGAGGTTGAGTGTACAAGGGTTGTGGGGAAGAAGGAGTCGATCCCTCTCAATGGTGGCACCCTGCCCTCCTTTATACTTGTCGTGGTCCTCTTCCCCCAAAAACTTTGGCGAGAAGGGTTGCCACACAACGACAGTTTGAAGGGGGACAGTGACGTAGTCTATCCTAACAAAAGTAGTTTTCGCATGCAAAGCCATCGTCCACGACGCACTGGTGGGCTCGGTGATGAACTCCGTCCCGCGCGGCCGTCGTCTTGGTAATCTTGCACCGATCAGGCAACCTTTGGGGGTTGCTTTGGGAAATGGTGGTTGGCCTTGCTCCCTTAGCACGAAAGAGGAAAGCCTCCACATCTGCGCCTGCTGGCACGACCTCTGGCATCGTTCGTCGTCGCGCGCGTCACCCACGTGAAGACCCAGAGCCACGCTACCAGGCGGCATCTCTTGACTCGTTCGCCTCTGCGAGGGGCCTCGGGAGGTCACCTCGCCTGGGGGCACGCGATGCTACTGGTGGAACCTGCTGACGCGAGGGCCTCGCGAGGGTCTTGCTCATGAAGTCCGGCGGTGGGCCATCCGCCGGGCCCTAGAAGTGTGCTGCGCACTGGGCCCAGGTAGACGGGCACGAGTACCCCCAGTCATTGGGCCTGATAGTAGCCCCCGGGCCCACGGAGTGCACGACTCTGCCTGCTGGAGGCCAAACGGTGCGGGCCCCAACCGCCTGCGGACCAGGCTCGATGCGTGGCACACGTAGGGAATTGGGGTGCCACCACATCTCCCATGACGCCTCGGGAACCGCCTGGGCTGACATAAAGCCTCCCCGCGCGCGGCCCGAGGCCATCATTGCCTTCTCTGTCTTCTCTACGCGATGAGGTATGGACTGGTCCTCCGCCGAATGCTATATAAAGGCAAGGGGGAAGAACCCCTGGCTCATCTTCCTCTACTTGCTCCCCACTATTCCAAGATCCGAGCCGACTCCTGCCACGATTGCGAGAGGGAGAGGTTGTGCTGCGATGCCCAAGCTGTCACCCTGAGGGCGCGGGTGCTCCCTTGCGGCCGTTGAGGTTAGCCCCAGCTGCTACGGGTGGGGTGCCACCCGTGGACGTGGGCATGGGGGATGAGGCGCCCTTGGCCATGGTGGTCGAGGTGGCGCGGTCACCCTGCCTACTCAGGCATGGAGCCACTCTTCTGACACTTCCCCCAAATTCTTCGTCGGCATGAACTGCGAGCCCTGCACCTGGCTCCGACTCCCAGACTAGTTCACAGAGGAGATGGCGGACCATGTGCCGCTGAGTCTGCGCGAGCAGCCGGACAGCTGCTGCAGCATCCCCTCCTTTGTGGCAATGGAGTTCACCCCCGCCGGTTTCATGTTCTTGAAGCAGTGGTGGAAGTCGTTCGCCCTCACCCACGGCTTGAAGAAGGGGCACGTCCTCTATGTCAAGTACACCGAAGCTGCCATGCCCTTCATGAAGATCTTCGGGGTCACCGGTTGCCACCTGAAGTGCTACACGGGGAGCGCCCACAGCGACACCCCTAGCGACGACGACAGTGATGCGTCGCCCTCTAGCAGAAGCGAAAGAAGCAACAGCTCCCCCCACATCAAGAGCGAGGACGAGGACTCCGTCTAGGGCGACATCAATGCCCGAGCTGGAGGCCTGGGGAGTAGGCATGCCCGCCTAATGTTTTTCATTTGTGTCTTCCTTTTGCCTACATTAGAACGATATGGGCCCCATGTGGGTGTGTAAGGGACTATAGCTGTCGCGTTAAAAGTTTGATGCATTTGCTGTTTGAATTGTGTGTTTTTCCTTAAAACTTCCTCACAGGACCCAGCCCTCCAGCGAGCCTCAGCTGCCGCTGATATGTCATGTTGCGATGCTTGGAACAAGGCCCGGGGTGAGGGACCCTGGGATCTACTAAGGGCTCCATAGACACGATGCTCCAGGAGCCCCCCTTTTAACGTGCAAGTGACTCACGCGAAAAAGAGGTGACAGGCTCCGCCATTGTCGTGAGAATATGATACTATAATGACAGTATATGCACCATGTGAGATGGTTGTACTTATCTTTTGCGCAGGGTAGAACTAATCGAGTTGCGACTCATGAGCACGACCATCGAGGGCGTAAGGCCCCTAAGGCCTGTATGGTGCGCGAGACGCCACCGACATGATCCCCGAGTGCTCAGTTCCTGAGGTAACTGCATGCGGACAATTTACGGGGTATGGGGAGCGACGTGCACTCGCCATTCTACTCATCAGTGTTCCACCAGGGAATGAGGCACCAGGGATCATGGTGAGGTGGCGTGTATGGGGGCAGGCCTGCAAGCCAGAGCTCGGTCACTTGGATGTATCAATGCTATAGGGACGGACCTGAGCGCAGACGCCGTGCCGTAGCCCCCACACGCGGGACGATCAGGAAAAGAGTCGTGAGGGTGTAGCGCTCTTAGAGGTGACGCGACACCGAACATGGAATTAAGCAAGCAGCATGAACTCATTAAGGCAAAACAAGATCCAGTACACGACCAAAAAGCGAGGCTGCTGCAGGAATGGACCATGGCTAGCTTGAGGATGATGCAGCTCATGGGGCGCCCTCAATGGAACAAACCAAAAAATCACCCGGTGACATGCTGCTATGGGAGCATCGAGTTGCTTGGCGAAGGGTGTCGCGGGAGTCTGCCTCTCAGTGGTCGAAGGGCTCTCGAGGTCTCGGGGGCTCGCTGGGGCTGAATGCTCGTGAGGCGCCATCACGAGCTGTGCCAACCTTTGAAAGGTGGCGCCGGTGTTCTCGAGGCCGAAGGGCATGCATGTGTAGTTGCTGGTGAGGCCCCTGCTCAGGCCGATACATGATGGCAAAAAGAGGTCCTGGGAGCAGGCCCGGTTGAGGCCCCCGATGTTGGCGCACAGGCACACCTTGCCGCTCTCCTTCGAGACGATGATCGGACTGGTGGACTGCGCGGGGCGATGCTCACCACGGATGGCCCAAGCTTCCCGTAGCTTGCGAATCTCCTGTGAGATGAATTCTTGTTTCTTTGGTGCCTGGTGCCATGCTCCTTGCTTGAGGGGACGCTGTCTAGGCACGCTTCCAAGTGGTGCCCGAACACCTCCCTCGGCACGCCGATCAGGTTGGATGCTTTCCATGTGAAGCCCCCGAGCCCATGTGAAGGGAGGCATCGGTTGCGCCTTCCTATGCAGGAGGAGGGCAAGCCCCGATGGCGAGGGCCGGGCCCCAAATGCTGCCACCAGCCATTGCTTTCTTTGTTTCTGAGCGGTGCATGGGGAGCAGCAGCTTCTTATTTGCGTAGTCGGCCCCGGGAGATCCGGCGATAGCCTCGTTGTCAGAATTCTCGGCTGGGGTTGCCCTGTAAGCATGCTCAAGGGAGCATACCACGTCCTTCTCGTCGCAAGCGACAGTGATGATGCTGCTGTAGCCAGGCATCTTGAGGACATTGTAGCTATGGTGCTTCGCCGCCATGAACTTGGAGAGTGCAGGGAATCCTAGGATGGAGTTGTACGAGAGGCTAATGTGGGCCACCTCGAAGTCGATAGGCTCAGTGTGGTAGTTATCGTGGGTGCCGAAGGTGACAGGGAGGCGCACTTGCCCCAGGGGGATGGTAGACCCGTCAGTCACCAGGGAGAAAGGCTTGGTCGGTATCAGCTGGTCAAAGGGCACTTGGAGCGTCTGGAAGGTCGCCTTGGAGATCATGTTGAGGCCAGCACCCCCTTCGATGAGGGTCTTGGTGACAACGACGTTCGTGATGGTGGGAGTGCACACCATGGGGAGCGCGCCGGCAGCGGCTGAGCACCTAAGGTGGTGCTTGGAGTCGATGGTGATTGTGTACTGCGACCACTTTAGGGGCTGCACAACTGTCGGAACTGGGGCTCTGCGGACCCAAACAAGGTTTGAACTCTGGGGCGTGTGCGAAGGTCTAGCCAAGCTGCATCCCCAAGCTAGTCACCTCATGGCTTGGCCTCGCCAAGTTCGTGCAAGAGAGGAGAAGAGTTGACACGGTAGTTTACCCAGGTTCTGGCCACCTTGCCGTGTAAAACTCTACTCCTACTTTGTGGTGGATTGCCTCGCGAGGAGGATGAGTATGAACTAGTGCAAGTGGGAGCTGGCTCGGGAGACCTTAGGAATCGACCTCTCTCTACGGTGGAGACTAACCTATATTTATAGTGGACATGGTCCTCTTCTTTCATAGCTTAGGCGGGAAGGGATTCCACAACGACCAATTTGAAAGGGGACAAGAGTACATCTTATCCTGAAGAAAGGTGGTCTTCACCTGCAAAGCTTCTGGTCGTGAAGCAGTGGTGGGCTCGGCGATGACATCTATCCTCCCGAGCTCGTGGTCTTGGTATTTTTGCACTGGAATGGAAACCTTTGGTGGATTTCTTGGGAACCCGCGTACGTCCTTACCTCCTTAGCACGAAAGAGGAAACTGTCCTGGGCTGCGCCTGTTGGCGCCCGCCTGGCCTTGGTCGTCATGGCTCACATCATCGCGTGCCTCGGAGGGTGAGGTACTTGCATAGAGATCTCCGCTCCAAGGGAGGCAGGCTCGAGAAGTTGCTCCTTGTGAGGCCTTGGTGTCATTCGCCTCGCGAGGCGGGGGCTTTCGTGAGGGTCTTGCTTGCAAGTCCTTAGAGCTGGGCCACGTCGGCCTGTTAAAGGAGCCACGTGTTCTACCGCTGGAAGGCGGGCCTGGGTACCCCAGATCCTAGAACACCGACTGTAGCACCCGGGCACAAGGCGCGTTCGGCCTGGCTTCAAGGCAAAGGCAGCAAGGTGAGGGCAAAGCGACGCGGGCCCCAATTGCATGTGGTCCAGGCTTGACAGATGGCACGCGACGGGACGTGGACGCCTCCACTTCCCCATGTCGCCTTGGCAACCATCCAGCCTGACAAAAATCTGGTGCGCGTCGTGAGCCCATCATTGTTCCTTCCCATCATGCTCTCGATCCCCTTCTCCACGAAGAAACTCCTCCAGATCCAGTCACATTGCCATCCCTCCCTGTCTTCCTCGCTGGTCGCCGATGACTCCCGGAATGGCGCCCGCTGGGAAATCAAAGCTCGCGGCCTTGGTCGCGAGATCCCCATCTCTTCCACCGGCTCTCACAACCTCCTCCATTGCCAAGGAGGAGGACTGAGGGAGTCCTGGATTATGGGGTCCTCGGGTGTCTGGGCTATGTAGCATGGGCTAGACTGATGGGCCATGAAGATACAAGATAGAAGGCCTTCCCCCGTATCCGGATGGGACTCTCCTTTACGTGGATGGCAAGCTTGACGTCCGGAGGCTATTAGAATTTACATAGGCTAGACAGCTAGGGTTTAGCCATCACGATCTCGAGGTAGATCGACTCTTGTAACCCCTATACTCATCAAAGTCAATCAAGAAGGAAGTAGGGTATTATCTCCATTAAGAGGGCCCTAACCTTGGTAAACATCGTGTCCCTTTGTCTCATGTTACCTTCGATCCTTAGATGCACAGTTTGGGACCCCCTGCCCGAGATCGACTGGTTTTGACACCGACATTGATGCTTTAATTGAGAGTTCCACTATGCCGTCGACAAAAGGTTCGATGGCTCGCTCGACCATCAACAACGATGCTGTTTCTGGGGAAACATTCCTCCCTGGTCAAATATTTGTGTTCGGCGGCTTCTCTCTGGGTGCAAATTTAATTGGCCACCTGGAACAGATCGACAGCTACGCCCTTGGTCATCAGATCAGTTTTGGGAACCTGAATTATGTCGCTGATATCCGAGGAGACTTGATCTTCGAAGGGTTCGCGGCCTCGACCACCGCTCTGGCCTTAGATCCAGAGCAAACTGTCGGGGTCCGAAGATGGAAATCTGGAGCCCACCGGACTCTCTGCTATTACAAAGCTCACTACCGGAGACGCGGAGGTGACTGTATCATTGGCAAGCCTGAAGTCAAACTGGGTTCCCCTTAGCATTGAAAAGCCAGACTCGCCCCCGGACGCTAGCTCTGAACTCTCGAGGTCCACACCAAGTGAGCCTAGCCAGGAGGCTTTTGCCCTGACGAGCTCCGTGGACTCTCGTTTCCCCGTCCAATCCTCACTCTTAAACGAGGCTCCGGACTTAATGTGAACCCTCACCATCATAGAGGAATCGTCCACAAACTACACCCAGCCCGGATTAGGGGCTGAGAGCAGGAAATTTCACGTCCCACCCACCACCCACTTCATCGCCACGGTCGAATATTTAACTGACATGCTGGATTACGCCTCCGAAGACATCAATGGCATGGACGACGATTGATACGTCTCCAACATATCTATAATTTTTGATTGTTCCATGATATTAAATTACCTGTTTTGAATGATTATGGGCTTAATTATACACTTTTATATTACTTTTGGGACTAACATACTAACCGGAGGCCCAGCCCATATTATTGTTTTATTGCCTGTTTCAGTATTTCGAAGGAATATCAAACGGAGTCCAAATGGAATGAAACCTTCGGCAACGTGATTTTTTGGAAGATTATCATCCTGGTGACTTGGAGTTTACGTCAGAAGATACTCGAGAAGCCTAGGAGATAGGGGGCGCCCCCCCCCCCTACTGGGCGCGCCCCCCTGTCTCGTGGACCCCTCGAGCACCCCCGACCGACTTCTTTCGCCTATATATATCTACATACCCTAAAAACATCAGAGGGGAAGATAGATCGGGAGTTCCGCCGCCGCAAGCCTCTGTAGCCACCAAAAACCTCTCGGGAGTCAGTTCTGGCACCCTGCCGGAGGGGGAACCCATCACCGGTGGCCATCTTCATCATCCCGGCGCTCTCCATGACAAGGAGGCAGTAGTTCACCCTCGGGGCTGAGGGTATGTACCAGTAGCTATGTGTTTGATCTCTCTGTCTCTCTCTCGTGTTCCCTCTATGGCACGATCTTGATGTATCCCGAGCTTTGCTATTATAGTTGGATCTTATGATGTTTCTCCCCCTCTATTCTCTTGTGATGAATTGAGTTTCCCCTTAGAAGTTATCTTATCGGATTGAGTCTTTTATGAGAACACTTGATGTATGTCATGTCGTGTTTATCTGTGGTGACAATGGGATATCATGTGCCTCTTGATGTATGTTTTGGTGACCAGCTTGCGGGTTCCACCCATGAACCTATGCATAGGGGTTGGCACACGTTCTTGACTCTCCGATAGAAACTTTGGGGCACTCTTCGAAGTGCTTTGTGTTTGTTGGATGAATCTGAGATTGTGTGATGCATATCGTATAATCATGCCCACGGATACTTGAGGTGACAATGGAGTATCTAGGTGACATTAGGGTTTTGGTTGATTTGTGTCTTAAGGTGTTATTCTAGTACGAACTCTTGAATAGATCGATCCGAAAGAATAACTTTGAGGTGGTTTCGTACCCTACCATAATCTCTACGTTTGTTCTCCGCTATTAGTGGCTTTGGAGTGACTCTTTGTTGCATGTTCAGGGCTTGTTAGATGATCTATCTATGTTATTATTGTTGAGAGAACTTGCACTAGTGAAAGTATGAACCCTATGCCTTGTTTCCTATCATTGCGATTCCGTTTACGCTCACTTTTACCACTTGTTACCTTGCTGTTTTTATAATTTCAGATTACAAATACCCATATCTACTATCCATATTGCACTTGTATCACCATCTCTTCGCCGAACTAGTGCACCTATAAAATTTAGCATTGTATTGGGTGTGTTGGGGACACAAGAGACTTTTTGTTATTTGGTTGCAGGGTTGTTTGAGAGAGACCATCTTCATCCTACGCCTCCCACGGATTGATAAACCTTAGGTCATCCACTTGAGGGAAATTTGCTACTATCCTACAAACCTGTGCACTTGCAGGCCCAACAACGTCTACAAGAAGAAGGTTGTGTAGTAGACATCAAGCTCTTTTCTGGCGCCGTTGCCGGGGAGGCTAGGTAAAGGGCACTCACTCACATCCCGTCAACTAAGCTCTTTTCTGGCGCCGTTGCCGGGGAGGTGAGTGGTTGAAGGTATATCTTTAGATCTTGCAATCAGATATTTTCGTTTCTTGTTTTATCACTAGTTTAGTCTATAAAATAAAACTATAAACAATGGAATTGAGTTTGTCTCATACGCTTCATCTTTTAAATATCTTTCGTGAGAATGATGGAAAGGAAATTTGTGCTCAAGTGCTAGAAGAAGAATTACATAGAATGCTTGGCATAAAATATGTGAATGATGAGCATGATTGCAATGTTGTTAGTATGAATTCTTTGAATACCCATGATGCTAATGATATGCAAAGCCACAAGCTTGGGGAAGCTATGTTTGATGAAGATGATATTTTTTGTCCCCCAAGCTTTGATGAGCAAATTTATTATGATGAAAGCATGCCTCCTATTTATGATTATATTGATGAAAGTGGGTTTGGAAGAGTGTCAACTTTAGGAAGTAGTGACCCCACTATTTTGGAGGATGTTGAATCTTATTGTGATGAACATGAAAGTGGATTTGGAAGAGTGTCAACTTTATTTAGTGATGATTCCACTATTTCGGAAGAGGTTTCAATCGATTATGATGAGAAAGAAGTTGCTACTTATGATGATTATTGTGATGAAACTTATGCTATAAAAAGTAGTGATGATTATATTTACAAATCTTGTCATGATTATGATTACCCTTTTTCTGAACATTACTCTTTTAATGTGGAAAAATTTTTTAGTGTTCAAGTCTCTTATGATACTCCCACTATTCCGAATGAGAAGAATTTTGCTTATGTGGAGAGTAGTAAATTTTCTATGCTTGAAGATCATGAAAAGAATTCTTTAGGTGCTGGTTATATTTTTGAATTCATTCATGATGCTACTGAAAATTATTATGAGGGAGGAACATATGCTTGTAGGAGTTGCAATAATGCCAAGTTTCCTCCCTATGTGCTTAAAATCTTCAAACTATGCTTGTTTTACCTTCCTATGCTTGTTAATTATTGGTCCCATAAATTGTTTGCTCACAAAATCCCTATGCATAGGAAGTGGGTTAGGATTAAATGTGCTAGTCATATGCTTCATGATGCTCCCGTTGTGTTTCAATTCCTATCTTTTATGTGAGCATCATTGCCATCATCATGCCTAGCTAGAAAGCCACTAAAGAAAAGCGCTTGTTGGGAGACAACCCAATATTTATCCTTACTGTTTTTGTGTGTCCACATGATTATGCTACTATAGTAGTCATGTTTTATAGCTTTTGTTTCAATAAAGTGCCAAGTAAGACCTATAGGATAACCTATGGTGATAGTTAATTTGATTCTGCTGAAAAACAGAAACTTTGCGCGCACGAGATTGTTTTTAGTAAATCACAGAAAAGTGATTTTGCGTTGATTCTTTTTTCTGCTTATCAATAGACAAACTTCCTAAGACTTCCTATTTTTGTAGAATTTTTGGACTTCCAGAAGTTTGCGTTAGTTACAGATTACTACAGACTGTTCTGTTTTTGACAGATTCTGTTTTTCGTGTGTTGTTTGCTTATTTTGATGCATCTATGGCTAGTAAAATAGTTTATAAACCATAGAGAAATTGTAATACAGTAGTTTTAACACAAATATAAATAAAGAATGAGTTCATTACAGTACCTTGAAGTGGTGCTTTGTTTTCTTTCGCTAACGGAGCTTACGAGTTTTCTGTTGAGTTTTGTGTTGTGAAGTTTTCAAGTTTTGGGTAAGGATTCGATGGACTATGGAATAAGGAGTGGCAAGAGCCTAAGCTTGGGGATCCCAAGGCACCCCAAGGTAATATTCAAGGGCAACCAAGCAACTAAGCTTGGGGATGCCCCGGAAGGCATCCCCTCTTTCGTCTTCGTTCATCGGTAACATTACTTGGAGCTATATTTTTATTCACCACATGATATGTGTTTTGCTTGGAGCATCATTTCTTTTGTCAGTATTAGCTTGCTGTTATTTAGAATAATGTTTTGCATCTTTAGTTTCAATAAAAAATCAAATATAGCCTTTGCCATGCTTATTTTGCTAGTATACATGTTGCTGTTTGAAAACAGAAAGTTTACCGCTGTTGCAAAAATTCCTTAGAAAAGTCAGAGAATGGTATAATGTTGAAACTTCTTGCATATTGAGATCTGATAAATTTATTACAGTGGGAATTTTAGTTCATAATTTTTGGAGTCAGGGAAGTATTGATACTCTTGCATTCTTTACAGACTGTACTGTTTTGGCAGATTGCTGTTATGGTTGCATTGTTTGCATATGTTTGCTTGTTTAATGATTCTATTTGAGGATAGGAGTATTAAATATGCAGAAGCATTTAGTATTCAATGTTGAATAATAATTTTAAGTGATTTGTTACAGTAGAAAATGATAAGGTTTTGCATTGGTTTATACTAACCTATCTCACGAGTTCTTGTTGAGTTTGTTGTGGATGAAGCTTTTGATAAAAAGAGAAACCATGATATGAGAGGAATTAAGAAGACACAAAAGTTCAAGCTTGGGGTTGCCCAAGGCACCCCAAGATAATATTTCAAGAAGTCTCAAGCATCTAAGCTTGGGGATGCCCCGGTAGGCATCCCACCTTTCTTCTTCAACAACTGTCGGTTAGTATCGGTTGAGCCTAAGTTTTTGCTTCTTCACATGAGTTGTGCTATCCTTGCAATGTCATTTTTTTTCTTGATGTTTGAATAAGATACCAAGATCTGAAATTCTTTAATGAGAGAGAGTCTTCATATAGTTACATAATTATTTAGCTACTCATTGATCTTCACCTATATCTGTTGGAGTAGTTTGTCGTTTGCTCTAGTACTTCACTTATATCTTTTAGAGCACGGCGGTCGTTTTATTTTGTAGAAATTAATGAACTCTCATGCTTCACTTATATTATTTTGAGAGTCTTAAACAACATGGTTATTTGAATGAAAACTATCATAGGAAGTGAATTGGATGCTATGATCAATTTGATACTTGATAATTGTTTTGAGATATGGAGGTAGTGATATTAAAGTCATGCTAGTTGGGTGATTATGAATTTAAAGAATGCTTGTGTTGAAGTTAGCAAGTCCCGTAGCATGCACGTATGGTTAAAGTTGTGCAACAAATTTGAAATATGAAGTGTACCTGGCTTGTGCATCCTTATGAGTGGCGGTCGGGGACGAGCGATGGTCTTTTCCTACCAATCTATCGCCCTAGGAGCATGTGCGTAGTACTTGTTTTTTGAAGACTTCTAAAATTTTGCAATATGTATATGAGTTCTTTTGACTAATGTTGAGTCCATGGATTATACGTAATTTTACCTTTCCGCCATTGCTAGCCTCTTCGGTACCGTGCATTGCCCTTTCTCACCTTGAGAGTTGGTGCAAACTTTGTCGGTGCATCCAAACCCTGTGATATGATACGCTCTATCACACATAAACCTCCTTATATCTTCCTCAAAACAGCCACCATACCTACCTATTATGGCATTTCCATAGCCATTCCGAGATATATTGCCATGCAACTTTCCACCGTTCCATTCATCATTATGACACGCATTACTTTTGTCATATTGCCATTGCATGATCATGTAGTTGACATCGTATTTGTGGCAAAGCCACCATGCATTATTTTTCATACATGTCACTCTTGGTTCATTGCACCATCCGTACACACGGAGGCATTCATATAGAGTCATATCTTGTTCTAGTTTCGAGTTGTAATTCATATGTTGTAATCAATAGAAGTGTGATGATCATCATTATTAGAGCATTGCCCAAAAGAAAAAAAAGAAAAAAAAGAAGAAAGGCCAAAAAAAAGAAAGGCCAAAAAAAAGAAAGGCCCAAAAAAGAAAAAAGAAGAAGAAGAAAAAACGGAAAATAAATAAAAAGGGCAATGTTACTATCTCTTTTTCCACACTTGTGCTTCAAAGTAGCACCTTGTTCTTCATGTAGTGAGTCTCATATTTTTGTGCTTCAAAGTAGCACCATGTTTTTCATACAGTGAGTCCCATAAGTTGTCTTTTTCATACCAGTGGGAATTTTTCATTATAGAAATTGGCTTGTATATTCCTACGACGGGCTTCCTCAAATGCCCTAGGTCTTCGTGAGCAAGCAAGTTGGATGCACACCCACTAGTTTTCTTTTATTGAGCATTCATCTATAGCTCTAGTGCATCCATTGCATGGCAATCCCTCCTCCTCATGTTGACATCAATTGATGGGCATCTCCATAGCCCTTTGATTATCCTCGTCAATGTGAGACTTTCTCCTTTTTTGTCTTCTCCACACAATCCCCATCATCATATTCTATTCCACCCATAGTGCTATATCCATGGCTCACGCTCATGTATTGCGTGAAGGTTGAAATAGTTTGAGATTATTTAAGTATGAAACAATTGCTTGGCTTGTCATCGGGGGTATAGAAGTTGGGAACATCTTTGTGTGACGAAAATGAAGCATAGCCTAACTATATGATTTTGTAGGGATGAACTTTCTTTTGCCATGTTATTTTGAGAAGACATGATTACTTTGATTAGCATGCTTGAAGTGTTACTATTTCTTTTATCAATATGAACTTTTATTTTGAATCATTTGGATCTGAACATTCATGCCACAATAAATAAAATTACTTTGAGAATCATGTTAGGTAGCATTCCACACCAAAAATTCTGTTTTTATCATTTACCTACTCGAGGACGAGCAGGAGTTAAGCTTGGGGATGCTTGATACGTCTCCAGCGTATCTATAATTTTTGATTGTTCCATGCTATTATATTACCTGTTTTGAATGATTATGGGCTTAATTATACACTTTTATATTACTTTTGGGACTAACCTACTAACTAGAGGCCCAACCCATATTGCTGTTTTATTGCCTGTTTCAGTATTTCGAAGAAAAGGAATATCAAACGGAGTCCAAATGGAATGAAACCTTCGGCAACGTGATTTTTTGGAAGATTATCATCCTGGAGACTTGGAGTTTACGTCAGAAGATACTCGAGGAGCCCAGGAGATAGGGGGGCGCCCCCCCTACTGGGCGCGCCCCCTATCTCGTGGACCCCTCGAGCACCCCCCGATCGACTTCTTTCACCTATATATACCTACGTACCCTAAAAACATCAGAGGGGAAGATAGATCGGGAGTTCCGCCGCCGCAAGCCTCTGTAGCCACCAAAAACCTCTCGGGAGTCCGTTCCGGCACCCTGCCGTTGGGGGAACCCATCACCGGTGGCCATCTTCATCATCCCGGCGGTCTCCATGATAAGGAGGGAGTAGTTCACCCTCGAGGCTGAGGGTATGTACCAGTAGCTACGTGTTTGATCTCTCTCTCTCGTGTTCCCTCTATGGCACGATCTTGATGTATCCCGAGCTTTGCTATTATAGTTGGATCTTATGATGTTTCTCCCCCTCTATTCTCTTGTGATGAATTGAGTTTCCCCTTTGAAGTTATCTTATCGGATTGAGTCTTTTATGAGAACACTTGATGTATGTCTTGCCGTGTTTATCTGTGGTGACAATGGGATATCATGTGCCTATTGATGTATGTTTTGGTGACCAACTTGCGGGTTCCGCCCATGAACCTATGCATAGGGGTTGGCACACGTTATTGACTCTCCGGTAGAAACTTTGGGGCACTCTTCGAAGTACTTTGTGTTGGTTGGATGAATCTGAGATTGTGTGATGCATATCGTATAATCATGCCCATGGATACTTGAGGTGACAATGGAGTATCTAGGTGACATTAGGGTTTTGGTTGATTTGTGTCTTAAGGTGTTATTCTAGTACGAACTCTTGAATAGATCGATCCGAAAGAATAACTTTGAGGTGGTTTCGTACCCTACCATAATCTCTACGTTTGTTCTCCGCTATTAGTGACTTTGGAGTGACTCTTTGTTGCATGTTGAGGGCTTGTTATATGATCTATCTATGTTATTATTGTTGAGAGAACTTGCACTAGTGAAAGTATGAACCCTATGCCTTGTTTCCTATCATTGCAATTCCGTTTACGCTCACTTTTACCACTTGTTACCTTGCTGTTTTTATAATTTCAGATTACAAATACCCATATCTACTACCCATATTGCACTTGTATCACCATCTATTCGCCGAACTAGTGCACCTATACAATTTACCATTGTATTGGGTGTGTTGGGGACACAAGAGACTTTTGTTATTTGGTTGCAGGGTTGTTTGAGAGAGACCATCTTCATCCCTCGCCTCCACGGATTGATAAACCTTAGGTCATCCACTTGAGGGAAATTTGCTACTGTCCTACAAACCTGTGCACTTGCAGGCCCAACAACGTCTACAAGAAGAAGGTTGTGTAGTAGACATCAACGATGACTGAGACAAACAAAGCCAAGACCTATCATTCACCGGGCGCTGGATGGCTACCTCCAAATATGATGTGTATATGGTGGATACACCCAAAGAGGACAACGACGAAGGCATGAATGATCCGATTGAGGATAAACCCATGGGTACACCACAGAAACATCAACGTCAGCAATGCCGCTCAAAATCACGTCACAAAAAGGAAAATAATACTGGCTCCAGAGACGATAACACTCTGGACAATGCCGAAGACCCCGAAGACCCCGTTGAGCCTACGCCCGAACAAGACGAACGGGAAGAGGGGCAAGTTAACTCCGACGAGCAGGTTGGGGATGAGGATTCGGAAGATAGTAACTATCTAATGGTCTCCGAGGATGATGTTAGACTCGGCAACGAAGATTTCATCATGCCAGAGGAATTCCTCGAGCAGGAGCGCTTTAAGCGCCAACTAATCGCCACTGCGAGAAGCCTAAAAAAGAAGCAACAACAGCTCCAAGCCGAAACAGGATACACTCAACGATAGGTGGACCCGGGTCCTAGCTGCGGAGGAATACGGCCTTGAGTTTCCAACAAAGAGTTATCCGAAGCGTCGGCTACTACCACAATACGACGGCGAGGCCCTTGAGCCAATACCGTCGAGATATGACCGCGCTAATGAACCAGACCATCCACCAAGTGGGCGAGATAAAACGGCCACCTAGGCCGAACACCAACCCGCACCACCTCGCCATAGAGGCAAGGAGGCAGCGGCTTGAGGATACACCTACGACCTATGACAGGACCTGGACAGTAGAGCAGGCCAAGCCAGATCATTCTATGGATCAAGGGGGCGTGCCCCAACACGAGAAGACGGTCATCAGGCATGGCACGATAGGAATAACATCACCTGGGCCGAAAACCGCATACGGATGTCATCCGAACTCCATCGTGAAGTTACCCGATACAGAGGCGCCGCACACCCCTTATGCTTTACCGATGAGGTAATGCAGCACCAGTTCCCAGAAGGGTTTAAACCCCTAAACATTGAATCATATGACGGCACAACAGATCCCGTAGTATGGATTGAAGATTTCCTTCTCCATATCCATATGGCTCGCGGTGACGATCTCCGTGCCATCAAATATCTCCTTTTAAAGCTAAAAGGACCAGCATGACACTAGTTAAACAGCCTCCCAGAGAACTCTATTGGTAGCAGGGAAGATTTGGAAGATGCCTTTAGAGACAACTTCCAAGGTACCTATGTCCGGCCTCCGGACACCGATGACCTTACTCATATAGTCCAGTGATACGTCTCCAACATATCTATAATTTTTGATTGTTCCATGCTATTATATTATCTGTTTTGGATGTTTAATGGGCTTTATTATACACTTTTATATTATTTTTGGGACTGTCGGCGTTCTGGGAACGGGGGTCCCCAAGCTTGCCTGCCTGCGGCCCACGGCGTGGCTGCGTTGCAGGCCTGTACGACCCATCTTCATCAGTGAAACATTCGAGACCCTCGCGAGGGGCCAAGCCTCGCGAGGCGGAGGACGCAAGACCTCCTCAGGAGCGGCCTCACCAGGCTGCCTCGCGAGGAGCGAAGATCAAGGCGGGGAAAACCTCGCGAGGATCTCGTGACGTGAGCCATGACGATCAAGATCAGGCGGGCGCCAGCGCGCGCAGCGTCCTTGTTTCCTCTTTGGTGCTAAGGAGGCAAGCACAGGCGCGGGGTACCGAGGCATCAAGCAAAGGTTTCCATATCAGTGCAACGAGACCAAGACCAACAGGACGGCAAGATGGAGGCCATTGTGGAGCCAAAGACGGCGACACCACTAGAGCCTTTCGCAGGCGAATACCGCTTTTGTCAGGATAAGCTGTACTAGCTGTCCACTTTCGAATTGGCCATTGTTGGCTTCCTTCGCGCTCAATATTTGGGAAGAGGACCAGGGCCTATATAAGTAGAGCTAGCCACCACAGTAGGGGGGAGATGGGATCCTCAGCCAATCCTTAGCCACACACTAAGCACAAGAACACCTCAACCACAGGAGGCTGTTCTTCCCTTTGTACTGTTCATCATGAGCCCTAGAGGCAATCCATCCACCACCACACTAGAGTAGGGTATAACACCACAACGGTGGCCCGAACCAGTATAAATCTTGTGTCTTTGTGTTGTGAGTTCATCGAGTTCATCCGTGAGATCTTAGCGAGCTAGGGCATAGATCGATAGGGAGGAAAACACCGTGCGAACCCAGAGTTCGAACCTTAAGGGTTTTGCCGGAACCCGAGATCCGACATTTGGCGCGCCAGGTATGGGTGCACCGGAGTTTCCTTTCCGTCGTTTCACGTCCAGTTGCTCCGTCGTCTCCATGGTGGACTCGTCGTGCTCGTGCTGAGCGCCGGGATGCCCTAGCCACCCGCATCGCATAGACGGCTCCCTTCGGTGGGCCACCTCGTCGCTCTCCGTCTCCTGCCGCCAACGCCGCCACCGGCCCGGCGGGGAACAGGCAGCAAGCGTCCTCGCTGCACCGCTCGGTGCGGTGGGACGGCCACACCGCCACTCCATCGCTGACTCCGGCCGACTCCTCGTCCCACGCTCGTCGTGCTCCCATGGACGCGCAGGATGCGCTCCTCATGGCGCACGAGCTCGTCTACGCCGCAGGGGGCTCCCCTGCGCTGCAGGGGGGCTCCCCTGCGCCATCCCTCTCTCCGCCTCACCCTCCGCCAACTACATGCGATGTAGCTCACAGAGCACCTCCACCACCTCTGCCCCAAGACGGCGCCATGGCTCCAAGGCGCGCGGCCCCACGACGCGACCCGCCGCGTCCCGCGCCCGCGCATGAAGAAAGAAGCTGTCAAGAAGTCCCTCTGCCGCAAGAGAACGCTCTGCCGCTCCTCGCACCGCCGCGCCAGGATCGTCCGCCGCGGCATGGCCCCGCGCCGCTTGCCGTGGCAGCACGTGGGCGTCAAGACCAAGCTCCAGCTCCAAGACGGGCCCCGGCGACCATAGCCGGCTACCGCGCATTCACCCCCGAGCTGCGTAGCGTCGCTTGGCCAGGCAAGTTCAAGCCAGATCTGCCTCCTCGCTACGATGGCACCCCCGACCCTGCGGAGTTCCTGCAGCTCTACAAACAGAGCATCGAGGCGGCTAACGGCGACGAGAAAGTCATGGCGAACTGGTTCCCTATGGCACTCAAAGACGGCGCCCGTTCGTGACTCCTGAACCTGCCTCCCGGCTCGATCTCCTCCTGGGACGAGATGCGCGACCGCTTCGTCACCAACTTCCAGGGCACTCATGATCGCCCACCGGCTACTGGTGACCTGCGCCGCGTCAAGCAACAACTAGTAGAGACCCTCCAGCAGTTCATCCAGCGCTTCAACAACATTCGCCTCAAGATCCCCAAGGTGACGGATGAGGCAATCATCTCCGCGTTCTCTGACGGCGTTCGCGACGTCAAGATGAAGGAAGAGCTCGCTATCCACGAGGAGCTATGCACATCTCAGGAGCTATTTAACCTGGCGACCAAGTTCGCAAGAGCCTAGGAGGGGCGCCTCTCCCTCCTCGAGCTGCCAGCTGCGTACCTGGAGGAGAAGAAAGCCAAGGCCAAGGATGTGAAGCGCAAGGGAGCAGCCGTGCTCGCGATGAGAGCGGAAACCAAGCGGCGAGCGAGCCGAGTAAATCAAGAGCGGCCGACCATTATCGCCTTCCACAACCTGAATACCCACAACACCGGCGACGCCAAAAGCTCGAGCCATTCATGAAGGGCGGCTGGTCGGCGCCCGGCGCAGCGGCAGGGCTACGACCGAGGAGGAGTACGTGGTGGCGGGCGCTGGGACGACCATGGCCCGCGCCAGGAGTGGCGCGACAGGCCTCGTGAGGACTGCTGGCAGGATCATCCTCACGAGGGCGCCTGGAGGGACCAGCCTCGTGACGATCGTCCTCAGGGCAACGCGGGCTTCCCCCGTTGCCGCCGCCACCAGAAGGAATGATAACCACCATCAGGATGAAGGGGCTGGGGGCTTCCAGGAGCCGCGCGCTATCGCCTGCATCTTGGGCGGAGCCCAGGCCCCAGCCTCACAGCGCATCTTCAAACAGTTTGCTCGTGAAGTGAATGCAGTTCTCCTCAAGCTTGAGGCCACACGCCCGCTCAGGTGGTCCCAGTGCGCCATCACCTTCAACTCGGCGAGACCAGCTCAAGTCTTGCGGACCACCGCTGGAGCTCCCGATGCTTTGTTCACGATCATCGACAGCGTGCAAGTTACCAAGACCCTCGTCGACGGCGGCGCGGGGCTCGGCGTCTGTCCGTCGACCGTTCGACAACCTCAAGTGCCATATGACCAGCTTCACCTACCAAACCTTTCTCGGGAGTGACGGCGGCTCCACCACCGCGATAGGGCAGGTCCGCCTCCCTGTCACCTTCGAGAGCGCAAGAACTACCGCACCGAGCTCATCGACTTGACGTCGCGCACATCCGTCGCCATAGCGCCATCGCTTGGGTATCCAGCCCAGCCAAGTTCATGGCAGTAACACACCATCGCTACAACGTCCTCAAGATGCAGGGAAGCGGCGGAATCATCATGGTCCCATGTGAAGAAAGAGACGCGGTGTGCTCCCTCGAGCGTGCCTTTCAAGCTGCGGCAATCGACGACCCCGACAGTAAGGGCGAGGGCCCTCCAGAGGCCATCCCTAAGAAGAAGACGCAACTGCGCCGTGCTGGACCTCAGGAGGGTGGCGTCACGGCCGGAACCTCGTCAGGATTAGCGCCCGCTCCAGGGGCACCTCCCTCCGTCGCATAGGAAGGCGCTCCTATCGCCCTCCTCGGGCAGGTCTCGGGGGCTCTCTTCTGGAGGGCCTCAGACCTTGCCAACATCACGAGGGAGGCGCTCGGGCACCACTTGGAGGCGTGCTTCATGGCACGTTTTCCTCAGGAGAACACAGGGTAAGGAGCGCCCACCGTTCAGGAGTTCATCACCAAGGCCACTCAGGAACTGCAAGGCACAAGGGCCATGCGCGGCGGCCGCGCTCATGAGGTGTAGCTCCCCATCTAGGCGAGGATGCCGGGCTGCGTGTGTGCATCGATGTCCCAGGCCTCAACAGGGCCGCTTCTCAGGAGCTTTTCTGGCCTTCGTGTGTGGGCCGCTGCGAGGGTCCACCACACAGCTACGTTCGCATGCCTTTTGGCTTGCCGAGCGTGTCGTTCGTCTATCAGCGCAACCTGCGGTGCACCCTAGCGACTCAGGAGGCCAGGCACCGCGCCGTCCTGGCAGAGATGGAGACGGTCCTCGAGGAACCACCTTAGCCCCCAGAGCCTCCTGAGGCTCAGGGCCCCGGTGGCTCGTGAGGATCACTCCCTTCGCCGCGTACCTCCAGCTGCCCCGACATCTCTTCATCAACAGAACCAGGTGACATTTTCCAAGTTCATTTAGCTGGGAGCGCCCCTCGGGATGTATCATTCCCAGGCCGCGTGGGTCCGTCCCTGTAGCATGTACCCCTTTTGCTTATGTCTTTAGCTTACCTTGTTGGGGGCGCCCCCCGGGCTGCATCATCCCCAAGCCACTCAGGCTTGACCCAGTGGCATGTATCTTTCTGCATTTACCCAAGCTGATCCGCCTTTCATGCGTAATCTACCTATGGTTATCACCTGCTCGATTGCCACCTGCCATGGGTCCCCTCTCTCTTGCAATTCGCTTGCGTGTTAAAAGGGGGCTCCTGAGCATCATGACTCAGGAGCTCTTACTGGCTCTCCAGCCCTCACCCCTGGCCTTGACCATGGCATCGCGACCTGGCATACCAGCGGCGGCTGAGCTCGCTCGAGGGCTGGGACCTGAGGACGGAGAGCACTTGTACCTAACCGTCTTGCAGGAACATACAACTATCAAAGACCAAAGATCAGGCGCAACCCGCCTTGAGGTAGGGCCTCGTGAGTCCCGTGCTGGCTCACGAGTGCCCATATACACCTCGTCTAGCCTTCCGTGCAAGCCACGTGTCAGGGCAGGGCTGTGCACGCCCCAGGGGCTCTCCTCAGAGGGAGCCCCCCTCCCACGCACAAGTAGAAGCACCATGCTCCGCGCTGGCCATCGACACTGCCGAGGAGCGGATATGCCCGTGCACAAGTGGAAGCACTATGCTCCGCACTGGTGATAAACAACTAAGGGCGGCTTCATGGTCGTACCAACCTCAGGGAGTCCCAGAGCTCAATGTCCAGCCTCACCTGGCGCCTCCCTCGGGAGGCCAGCGAGGGGCTGGGCACGAGGCTGCGCAGCAGGTGGCGCCCAGCGTCGCCACCAACCAGATCTCCGGGCACAGGGGCTGCACTCAGGTCAGGCCCAAGTGCACGCCGCCCAAATAGGTCTCCCGAACCTGGTCGTCCCGCGCCCCTCCCGAGCCGAGCCTTGGTGAGGACAAATGTATGGAGATTGTTTGCACGTCAAGGGGGACTCCTGAGCATCGCGACTCAGGAGCCTAACTGGTCACGTAGCCCCTCACTCCTTGGTCAGTCCCCGTCCCCGGTCGGCCCAACGGTGGTTGAGGTATGCACGGGGCCGGGCTCTGCCGACGTAGAACATTAATCTATCCTCGCATACTCTCCCTATAAGTTGTTTGCGCGTCAAGGGGGACTCCTGAGCATCGCAACTCAGGAGCCTAACTGGTCACGTAGCCCCTCACTCCTTGGTCCGTCCTGGTCTCCGGTCGGCCCAACGGTGGTTGAGTTATGCGCAGGGCCGGGCTCTGCCGACACAAAACACAAAGCAGATAGGAAGAAAATGGCAAAATCTCGATGCAAATATTACATAACATATTGTTCTCACAATACCAAACGCAAGTTTTAATGCCTCCACGAGGCCCGATGCATGATAGCAGGAATAAAATAGAAAAGGAGCTGCAGGTCACCCCTGAACACCACCGATGTCCGAGGGCGGCACTCCTCCTTTGGTGGTGTCGCCCCCGGTCAAGGGTGCGGAAGCAAAGCCGCGAAAGTTCTTCAGCAGGGCCTCCACTTGACCTTGCATGGCTCCGGCTGCGGTGTGGCAGTGTTCTCAACCACGAGCTCCGATGGCTACGTCAAGGCAATGGCTGGGGTCATGAAAGGTGCAGTGGCTGAAGACGCGAGTCAAGTCATGGTGAAAGAAAACGAGTGAGGGAGTCCCGGATTAGGGGGCGTCTGGATTGCCGGACTACCATCATCGGGCGGACTATCATCGGCCGAACTATCATCATCGACCGGACTCCAAGACTATGAAAATACAAGATTGAAGACTTCACCCCGTGTCCGGATGGGACTTCCCTTGGCGTGGAAGGCAAGCTTGGCGATATGGATATGTAGATCTCCTACCATTGTGGCCGACTCTATGTAACCCTAGCCCCTCCGGTGTCTATATAAACGGATGGCTTTAGTCCGTGGGACTACAATCACAACAACCCTTACAATCATACCATAGGCTAGCTTCTAGGGTTTAGCCTCCTTGATCTCGTGGTAGATCCACTCTTTTAAACATCCACAATATCAATATCAATCAAGCGGGGCGTGGGGTTTTACCTCCATCAAGAGGGCGAACACAGGTAAACATCGTGTCCCTTGTCTCCTGTTACCATCCGCCTAGACGCACGATTCGGGACCCCCTACCGAGATCCGCCGGTTTGACACCGACATTGGTGCTTTCATTGAGAGTTCCTCGTATGCGTCACCGATAGGAAGGATGCCTCCTCCGTCTTCAAGGGCGGTATTTTACGCGTAAAGGAGCCTTGGCATGACCAAACTATCCGGCTAGGTGGTTTCTCATGACCGCTTTGTCCGGCCATCGCTCGACAATGACCTCCCAAGTCATCAAAAGCAATCTTCGCGTCAGCTCGAATTCGCCGGCGGCTGGATCAATAGAGCTCTCGTCCGTAAGCGAACTCTTGGATCGCGCCGCCTACAGGAGTCGCTTCTGAGACTACGATCAGATTGGGCTTAAAACCGATCTAAGAGGTTAACTCTCCCAGTCACCCACCACGTTGCGGTGGTAGAGGAGCAATCTTGGCGGCCTTCTCTGTATTGAAAACTAGTCATGTCCCGATCCCGAACCCCCATGCGGATTCCAGCGGAGGGGCGGGCCTCGATCAAACACTGAACTTAAAGTCGGGCATCGGACCCGGACTCGTTGGACAGCGTCCGAAATCCAAGCTTCAAAATTGGAAACTTCTCGGCCTTGAGCCTTGAGATGGGTAGGGTTCGGACTTAGTTCCACCCACCTGCCCGGACATCGCGATCTAACTCTAATTCGGCAAGAGCCCGCCGAGGCAGTACATCACTCTTGGGCGATTCCTCCTGGTTATGGACGGGATAAAGGACTGCCGAGAGGAAAACGCATAATCTCGGTCTTACGCAATAATTGCACGGACAAGGGAATCCTAAGCGCCATAAGTCGTCAGCGAAATTACGCTTTGCTGACTTGGTGACCATCGTACAAAAATCTTGTGCGATGGAAGCGCTGGAAAACCGAAAGTAAATTTTGGGATAATCCGCCCGAATACATCCCTAGTCCGGAACCAAAGGGTGCATCATCATCAAGCACACAGGTTGAATACCAAAAACCAAAACCCCTAAAGTGCGGAACCGTACTAGAGGGCTGGCTAAGCGGACCTGCAAAATTCATAGCACGAGGCGCCACTCCAACTCATAGCCTTGAGCATGTTGGATACTACGGTGGCCAAAAGTGGCGAAGAGCTTCTAGCTTCGAATCCCAGCCAGCAACACCGATGCGGTGTTAACGATCTTGAGACTTTCGCATCAAATAACATGCAGCGACAACTCCATAACCTTGCGAAGTCTACCAAGTAGAAACAATAAATCCATGGGTAACACGGCTATTACCTTCAATGCCGTTGGCGAACCTAAATTCGAACTGCGGGCACCAGCCGCATTGGTCCTCGGCCCGATAGTAGGCGGCTTCGTCTTACTAAGGTACTCATGGATGGCGGCAGCGGACTAAACCTCATCTATGAAACCCTCGAAAAATGGAATTAGTGGAACCGCATTGAGCGAAGCAGCACAACCTTTAGAGGAATAATCCCCAGCCGGTAAGCATGCTGCAGGAAAAATCACGCTGGGCGTAGTGTTATTGCTCATGGACAATTCTGGTCGAGGAGGTCACATTCAAGTGGCTCCGTTCAGCAGCGGATATCATGCTTTATTAGGGCGAGAGGCATTCACAATTTTTCAAGCTATACCCCATTATGGGTACATGAAGCTTAAAATGCCGGTCCCAGCGGAATCATCACTCTCGCTAGTGACCCGAACATAGCACTCCGCGCCAAATATAAGACAGCCGCACTAGCCCTCGAGGCACTATCAAAGCCCTAGCGGCGAGAACTCACGCGATCGCTCCACGGTGAACAGGGGCGATGTGATACTTGATAAAAGATCCAAATCCACCTCTTTTAAACCAGCGGATGAAATAGTCAAATTCCAAGTCCACCAGCGGACCCTGCAAAGCGGCCTCCATCGGGGCACAATTAAACCACGATGTAGGCGCGCTTTTCGAAATTTCTACAAGAAAAGCTGGGACATCTTACTTTGGCACCCTTCGGACATGCCAGAATCCCGTCGGTGGCGAGCACAGCCTAAATATCCTAAAAAGATTCAAGCGATCAAACAGGCTCTTGACGATTTTCGAACCCAAAAGGCGGGCAATGGGAGAGAGCTAGCCAAACTATTGGAAGTCGGTTCGCCGAGACATCAAACATCCGGATTGGCTAGCAAATCTGGTAATGGTACCAAGAAGGACAAATCCTGGCGCCTATGTGTCGATTTCAAAGACCTAAATAAAGCCTGCCCAAAGGATCCCTTCCCTCTCCCGCATCGACCAAATCATCAATGCCCGCTGCGAGCACGATTCATTGTGCTTCACGGGCGCATACTCGGCTATCATCCAATCAAGATGGCGAAGCGGATCGAGCATAGCGCATTCATTACTCCATACGGACCATTACTGCTTCAATCGATGCCGCCGGACTTAAAAGCGCGGCGCAACATATCGACACATGATTGAGACATATGCGGCTACGAGATCGGCAAATAGTAGAGGCATACATAGGCGGCGTAGTCGTCAAAACTAAACACGTCGAAACTCTAGTAGACGACTTGAGGCTCACATTCGACAACCTCAGAGCATACGACATCAAGCTGAATCATGTGCTTCATCGTATCCGGTAGAGGAATTGAAGCAAACCCAGCCAAGATCCGAGCTCTGTCACAGCTAGATATCCCAAAAGACCTCAAGCAAATACAAAAATTGACTGGATGCGTGGCGGCTCTAAGCCGCTTCATCTCCCGTCTAGGAGAAAAGGCATTACCCTCTATCGCCTCCTTAGGCGCACGAACACTTTGAGTGGGCCGGATGCTGCCACCGCCGGACTCGAAGAAATAAAGGCCATATTGGCAACAAATCCGGTCTGGCTGCGCCCAACACAGGCAAACCAATGTTGTTATACATCGCAGCTACACATCATGTTATAAGCGGTACTCATCGTCGAGCGAGAAAATGTAGGGCATAAATTCCCTCTTCAAAAACCAGTATACTACGTATCTCTTGTGTTAACCCCACGCAAGTCCGTTACCCGCACTATCGAGAAGATAGCATCGCGGTGTTCATGGCATCCGGAAGCTCGACACTACTTTCAAGAGTGTTCGATAACGTTGCCTCTGAAGTACCCTTAACGACATTATAAACAACCGCGTCGACGGGCAGGATTGCAAAATGGGCCATTGAGCTCTTACCATTTGATATATCTTACAAACCTCGGCGAGCTATAAAGTCACAAGTATTGGCTGACTTTGTCGCTGAATGGACGAAGCGAACTCCCTAAAGAATACGGCGCATACTCTAATTGGATTATGCGCCAGCGGCTCCAAAATGTTAGCGGATTAGGCGAGGCGTCGTCTGCGCGTCCCGACCGAGACACAGATCAATCGTGCCGAGATAATGTACATGGACTCCAACAACGCGGCGAATCTGAGGCCCTTTTACATGGTCTCCGGATGGCAATCTCCATGGGCATTCAACGCCTAGAGGTGCGCGGGATTCAAACCTCGCAATATCCCAAATAAGCGGAGACTTTGGCGCCAAAGATCCGAAAATGGCAGCATATAGCGCTGTCCTCTAATTGTCAGCCGGTTGGAGGACTTGAATTCCATCACATCACCGGGATAATAACCAAGCGGCATCTTGTACGCATTGGCGCCAAAGCGGCGCTGTCCCTCCTAATATCTTCTGGAGCGGCTCTTCAAGCCATCCGTATTATGGGAAGAGGTCGGAACTAACAAACCGGAACAAGCCGCGCCACCGGCGTTTCAGCCGATGACATAACACCATCCGCCCGACATAATGGCAGTAATTGCCCGTGGACAGAACCATTCCTCGCCTACTTGCTTAGGCAGGAGCTTCGAAGACCAAAATGAGGCCTGCAGCATTGTCCGTGATCTAAAGCCTACAAGGTCTATGAGGAGAACTTTACAAGAAAAGCACAACGAGTCCTTCAAAGGTGTATCTCCGAAGAGGAAGGCGGAACCTCTGGCTGAAATTCATGCGGACTAAGCGGACACTGCCTTGCAGCTCGGGCCCTTGTAGGAAAGGCATCCGTACAGGATTTTCTTGGCCGACGGCCCGAGCAGATCTGCAGGACCTAGTCCAAAGATCGTCGGTTGTCAAGTCTTTGCTAATCGAGCCATATGCCACCCGCCCTCAAAACTATACCCATTACACGGCGTTCGCGGTGCAGGGGCTTGACATGGTTGGACCACTTAAAGGGAACCCACAAGCAAAGGTACCTATTGGTCATGGTGGATAAATTCACCAAATGGATAGAGGCCAAGCCAGTTAAAAGCGGCGAGTCCGGACCAGTGATAGACTTTATATCCGGGGTAGTACACGTTATGGTGTCCCCACAGCATCATCACCGATAACGCACGAACTTCACCGCCGATGAGGTTAAATCATGGTGCAAAAATATGGGCATCAAGCTCGATTACACTTCAATCTATCATCCTCAAACCAGCGGTCAAGTGGAATGAGCAAATGGTCTAATAATGGCGGCATCAAACCCGGACTAGTGCGGTCCCTTACGAAATCGACACGCCTTTGGGTAGAGGGCTTCGACTCCGTACTACGGGGCTGCGGACAACGCCTAACCGCACCACGGATTCACACCATTTTTATGGTATACGGCGCGAAGCAGTTTTGCCTGCGACATCATTCATGACTCACCTCGAGTGCGCATATGCGAAGAAAGAAGCCGAGTTGGATCGGCGGGACAGCTTGGACACATTGGAGGAAAAGCGCGGCGTCGCCAAGGCTCGTTCCGCATTCTATCAACAGCGGCTCGAAGATATCAAAGCGAGAGAAGTGCGGGCCAAGACTTTAGCGTTGGCGAACTGGTTCTCGCTGCGGACAAGAAAAGGACAAGCTCAAGCCCAAATGGGAAGGCCCCTTCATCTTCGATCAAGTCGACCGGCGGGCGTACCGTCTCTGAAATGCATCGGATAACCGACTCGAGGCGAACCCATGGAGCGCAGCCCGCCTCAAGCGATTCTATGCCTAGCGCCGGACTAAGAGTTCGTCCCTTTCCCCGTCCAATTTTTTACTTCAGCTGCCTTTTGTTTATCTTTTCTCCTCAACCCTATTCATCCAAGCCTTAAAGGGCTTCACCTGCATAGCGTTCGCGCAATTGATGTGCTACCCGCACTCATCATACACAGGGGCTTCTTTACGAAGCTTAATTATCTGAGCTTCATGCCCAGCATATGTCAAGCCTCCACATGTACCTTTTATTCACCATTATATGCATCGATATGACTTAAGTTTTGGCCAAGCTGGGTTGCTGGCTCTGTGCTTACCCCTCGTTCCCGATTGTTCGGCTAGGAGGTAAAGGAGCACCTCTGCGATTATTCTTGCCGGGTCAGCGGATGTGTACCTCGGTAGGTGAAGCAGCTAAGCGTTCTTAAGGAATATTGGTCGGTGACTTAAAGATGATTTTTATCCACTTATTTATCTGCCCCGGATGTTTTTACTGCTTTTTTACAGATGGGACATGCACTTTAGGGCATGCCACCCCAATGAAAGGAACCCTTACGAAACTATTCTCCACGGAAGATGTTTCTTACTAACCATGTAATATAACATAACTAGTTGGGCACTTGTGCGATAAAGCACCGATGACCCCTACGCTTGGTCTCCATGCATACCCGGTTGTTTCATAACCGAGAAGGTATTCGGACACACTCGGACTATAGGGTCCCGAGGTCGAAGCGAAAAGGTCGACAAAGACAAGCGATCTACAATCCGGCTAGAAGGCATTTTGTATGTCATTTTATAATACATTGTCAAATCGACTAATGTATTCTTCCTCAATCCCGTCTAACGAGGTTGTCTAATTTACAGATCCTGTTGGGAAAATTTCTGACCAACTCCACTTGGCCGTATACTAAACTCACAGGATCTCCTTCCCGCCGGGCCCCACAGGTCCGACTACGACCATGTGGTTGGGATCCGCCTTCTTGTACAGCGTCTTCACCATGGCCCAGGCCTCCACGGCACCTTGTCGGCAGGCGAAATCTTCCATACATGGGCGCTGCCGCCTCCTGCAGCTTCTCCATAAGCTCCCAAGACCCTCGGGTATGGAGAAGGCTGGCCATGCGCTGGGCAGCGCCACTCATAGCCTGCCAAACTCGTTCGATCGGTTGTAACAATTGGAAGTTGATCACCCGTTGTTATGGGCATCTCCTCCAGCAGGCGACCTGTGAGCATACCTCTGAGATATATTACATCAAATTGACTTCCTCGCCGAACTCTTCTTTTCAAAGGAGTTCACTCAAGCACTTACTATATATGCATGACCAAGCCATTGATTCTCCTTAGCGGAGCCCGACAGCTCGGCCGAGCGCCTTTCAGCTCTTCTCCAAGCTGGGCATGGGCATCCTGGAGCTTGTTCCTTTCATGCTGCACCTTATGCAGCACCCTCTCGCTTGACCTTTAGTTGGCGCGAAGTTCTTACTGTCCGGATCTTGTCGGCAGCACCACAATGTCATTTTTAGACTTGCATAGCGGCCAGCGCTACTTATCTTTCTAAAAATAATGCGTTACCGGGAGAGGTCCTTGCGTTTCCTCCTGCGCCGAAAATCGGCCTCAAGTTGGGCCTTGCACTCTTGCAACTCTGAGACGATCGGGTATTCTTCTCGGTAAGATCCTGCATTTCATATGATCCTTAAATCAGTTAATATAACTACTTTAAGTCTCGAGACTCTTGGCATATACAACTATTAAATTCTCTTACCCGTATGTCTTTTACATCTTGCTCTATAGCTCTGGTATAACTATCTTGGCGGCGAAGTCTGCGTCCCCGTGTTAAAGGCATTCAGCGCCTCGGGGAGAAGCACATGTCACTGCGAAATACTGTCCGTGGCGCTTTGTGATTGAGGCACTCTCCACCTCAGACTTGGTGGCGGACGGTCTTCGGCATCCTCCGTCGGAGAGCGTCGCTCGCGCCTTGCGCTCTCCTCCCCTCTGGCGGTGCGGGAGCCCGGCTGCTAGAGGTTGGATTGACAACTTCCACGCCCGTAGTCCGGCGTCGCTTTTTCCCTATAAAAGTCATGAGCACTCGGGCGCTTCCTAGGAACATTGCTCACGAAGATAATGAATTGTGAGTACACCTTTGCGGCGGCGTTTGATCCGCGCGCGTCCTCTTCCGCCTACGGTCGAACGGCCCTTGTTGGTCAGCCACATGAGCTCGGCTTCTCGCCTAAGGCGCCTCACCTGCAGTGCCATCATATCACGGTGGTGAGAAATAAGCAAGGAAGGAATAGCGGTGTCGAGGCTTGGCCGCAATCACACAGGGAGCGGATATAGTCCGGGATAGTCGATCGTGATGGCGACTAAAGCATTATCCATGCTGAGCTGGTGGAACACCCGTCGATTAGCTCCACCTTTATGTCGGGTCCTCTTGGAGGCGGATCCGGGATCTCTCTGGATCCTCGGGCTGCGGTCGGACTCGGCATTCCCTCCCTGATCCGCGCGGTTCTGCGTCGAAGAAAAACACAATGTAAAAACTTAAGTTTCAAAAGGCGCAGGTCGGACCGCTGAGTGTTCACTTACCCAAGGGCGGGGATTGTTCTTGGAAAACCCATTTAATGGGTTCGTCGAAGAAATCCTCCTTCTCCCCCTTATCTGGCTGAACAAGATCGTCGCGGATCTTGACGATTCCGACCCTTCTGCGGCCATGGCGGGTGGCATCGTCCTCCCCATTGAAATCCACATGGGGTGGCCCTGTATTGTAGTGGCTGCACCCCCGCGTAATGCATGTTGCCATGACTCAATCATGGTCAGCGGGCATGGGCGATAACCTTATTGGCCCATCAGATAATGGGCGCTCTTGTCTTCCTCGATCGGGGGCTCGCGGGCGCCAACTAAGGCATTTCTTGAGAGGAGCATTGCTGAACTCCGGAGGCGATCCGAATAGGGTCCGGCGGCGGGCGTCTTCTATATAAAACCATTCGAAGGCCAGTCTTGAGCGCCTTCTTAGGGGTTCCGGATGGATATCCGGTCCGGCAATCGCCATATTTGGCGCCGCCCACTTGATATATGGACCCATCATTGAGAGGCGGGGTACAAGGCAAAACAACCTCTTCCACAGCGCAAAGTGGGGCTCGATGCCGGAAAAGCTCGCAAGAGCTACGTAACCCGCAATATGCAGGATTGAGGCGGGCGTGAGGTAATGGAGCTGGAGTTAAATAGAACTCCGAGGCCCAGCGGAGGAATGGATGTCGAAATCCGAGCCCCTTATCGAGATAGGGGCCGAAGCATACCGCTCCCTTTGTTGGGATTAGGGGTAACCTCATTTGCTTCCCACCTTTGTAGGTGGCAAGCCCGGCTTGAACCGGAACCATGAAGGCGGAGGAGATATCCCCCATTTGGAGCTTCACCCAGCTCGTTGTGCGAGCAGAGCATCTCCTCCAATCTCTGGCAAAGGCTGGGGCCGAGAAGAGGAGCAGCGTTGATGGTCCATGATGGAATGGATTCTTGGTGGCGCTCCGATGAGTATTTGCGAGAGGAAGATGGTGATTTGGATCTGGATTCTTGCCTCCCTTATAGGCAGATTGTTCGCACAACTAGGGAAAACATAAAAGACACCACGGCTTTTCACATTACATGCGATGCGTGGAAGAAGGCCATTATTGGGCGTGGAAGCCGAGAGCACAACATTGCATGATGAAGCGGACACTGTGTTGGCGGTACATGGAACGAAGGAGAACCGCCTTGCAGCGCCCGAAGACTACGCATCTTTGGACTTATCGTCATTGAAGCCTGGTTAGAGGAGACTCTTGAGGAGTCCCGGATTAGGGGTGTCAGGTTGCGGACTACCATCATCGGCGGACTATCATCGGCTGAACTATCATCATCGACCGGACTCCAAGACTATGAAGATACAAGATTGAAGACTTCACCCGTGTCGGATGGGACTTTCCTTGGCGTGGAAGGCAAGCTTGGCGTCTGGATATGTAGATCTCCTACCATTGTAACCGAATCTATGTAACCTAGCCCCCTCGGTGTCTATATAAACCGGATGGCTTTAGTCCGTGGGACTACAATCCTAACAACCCTTACAATCATACCATAGGCTAGCTTCTAGGGTTTAGCCTCCTTGATCTCGTGGTAGATCCACTCTTGTAAACATCCACAATATCAATATCAATCAAGCGGGGCGTTGGGTTTTACCTCCATCAAGAGGGCACGAACACAGGTAAACATCGTGTCCCTTGTCTCCTGTTACCATCCGCCTAGACGCACAGTTCGGGACCCCCTACCCGAGATCCACCGGTTTTGACACCGACAACGAGCCTACGCCTTTGCCATGGGACCGACGCCCTCCACAACTTCCTCAAGTGCCTTCACCAAGAAGGTAAGCAGCTGGGCAGGGCCGTCCTCATAAGTGGTCAGGGGCCTCTCCAGGCCGTTCTCGTAGAGCGTCTACAGTGCCGCACGAGACCTCTCCTCGAGATCAGCAAAGGTCGCGCGGTCCTCAGCCAGGACCTTCGCCTTGACCTCAAGATCGACCTCCTTCGCCTTCACCTCCCACTCTAGCCCCTCCAACCGGCTGCGCTCAGCAGTCCGTGTCTTCTCCAGCTTCTCCAACTCGGCGTCACGGTTCTTGATGGCATCCTCCCGGGCCCTAATCTCCTCCTCCTTCACCTGGCTGCCGCGTGCTTCTTCCGCGTGTTGGTCGCGCAGACGCTTCAGCTTGTCCTCCAGCTCTTGGCAGCGGCCGCAGGCGGCCTCGGCGTCCTTCAGTGCCGCATCGCGATCAGCCGCGGCTTTGACGGTGCTCTGCTTCTCCTTCTCGGAGGACGCCGTGCTTTGGCTCGGCGTCGCTTTCGGACAGCGAAATCGAAATGAAGCCATCCGGAGGCAGTTCAGCGCTCGGCTACAGTGCAGTCGCGCCGGAAGATCTTCCGGCAGCTGTGCCATCTCTAAAAGAACGCGCTCCAGGGCGGTGGAGGAAGCAGAAGAGCTTGGGAGTAGTGGCACGGCAGAAGAAGGAATTGGTGGCGTCGCTAGAGCCTGGGAGATCAAGGGCTCATGAGCTGTTGGGACCTCATCAACCGAGCCAGATGCCGACACTTCCGGAGCCAGCGGGCCACGGGGGCTGACTCCTCCCGACAATGCTCCCCTTGGCGTCGCGAGGGTGACTGGGCTGGGGAAGTGCGAGTGCTGCCGTCTCCTTTCTTCGAGGAGAGCGCGGCCGCTGCATCCTCCTTCCTTCTCTTCGCCGCAGGGGTCGGCCTGATCAACCAATAGTGAATGTCAGGAAATAGCGAGTACGAGCAGGAACAAGATGAAACTCGAACACTTACTGATCCACCGCGGCGTATTCAACCCTCCGCTTGGGAAGCTTGAAGACCGAAAGCTTCGAAGCAGGAGGTGTGGGCACGCGGACTCCGGGAGCAGAAGAGGGCGCAGCAGAAGGGCCGGAGGCAGCTCTGGGTGGCGTCACGATGGAGGCAGCATCCCGAGGAATCAGTGAACACCTGTTCCTTGTCGGGATGACGTGCAGTTCTCCCTCCTCCTGGCGGGCATCGACCTCGGCGTCGTTAGGAAGGGCACGGAGGATTTCAGCTTTGCTCAAGGGGGAGTTTTCCCCCATCTCGCCAGTGCGCCTCAGGCTCTCCTCCTCTTCTTTCCCCGTGGGACTCGTCGGAAGAATAGCTCCCTTTGCTTGGCGCCCGCGAGGCTCCGGGCGTGGCGGCACCAGCCCGCGTGCGTCAATGGTCGGCCTGGAGGCCACGAGCGGCTCCCAATCCTTACGATGGAACAAGGGAGTGAAGGCGCTTGGTGGGTACTCCTGGTTGTCCCCAACCAGGAGGCGCAAGACCGCAGCCAGTTCATCGTCGAGCAGGCCCCGACCTCGGTAGTCTTGTCTCCTTCGTCTCAAGTTTCCACAAAGGCGCTGCAGCGCTTTGGAGGCAGACGACGTGCAACATCAGGAATTCCCTCAGGAGCATGGCCCCCATGACCTTCGCCGCCTTCGCGTTGCCCGGCTTCAGGTCGGTGCGCATCTGCGCCAACATCGGCCAGCGCCGCTCGTCGTCGAAATCGGCTCTGCAGCGAGGCCACCCCTTGTTAAGCCAGGCGCGTGCGTTGGCAATGCCAGCGGGTGGTCGCTTGGCGTCCATCATAACCCATTTGGCGGATATTTTTCGGCTCTCTTTCCGGAGTTGAGATCGAGTTAGCCTTACGGATCGCGAAGTGGCGCTCTGAGCGTGTCCATCGCTGACATGAAGGAAGAAGAGGTGGTCGCGAGAGAAGAGCCACGGGCTGACATCATGCCCGAATCGCCTCCACGGTAGTATCACGAAGATGGACAGGAGGAGGATAGAGTTGGGATGGAGATGCAACGCCTGCAGCCCCGTTGTGGTCGAGGACCTCATAAAAGAAATCGGAGAAGGGAGGAACCAACCCGGCGGTGATGCTGCTCGAGAAGAAGGGGAAGAAGGTGCTCCCCTAAGGCTCCGGCGCGTCGGAGGCAAGCTGGAGCTCTGTCTTCCCCCATTTATTGCTCTCCCTCGCCGTCAGCAAGTGCGTGGAGGCGAGGCTCTTCTCTGTGACGTTGGGCGCCTCACGAGCTGGCTCATACCAAGTCGGCGCCGAGGAGGACTTGACCTTGCGCGGCGCCATTAGTCACAAATGCAAAGCAAGATTGGAGTAGATCTGGAGGTATCGGCAGCAAGGAGTGAGAAAAAGGGGATCGAGGCAAAGGCGAAGAGCAGTGAAACAGCGCATCTCGCCAGCCTCTTGTCAAGTCGGCGGTTGCGAGAAGCATGAGGAAGAGGCGCCCCATCAATCAACATCACAGCGTCGACCAAGGCTGCAGGCTTTGTGTGGCGCTACATG